>JAKIJQ010000262.1:0-180951 GCA_023373905.1 Rhizoglyphus robini | reverse complement strand
ATTAGTCATTATTTTATGTTTTGATAATGGCCGACAGCTTTGAAAAAAACTAATTTGTGTGTGAGTTAATGATAATTTGTTTGACCGCTATCGTAAATTGACATGGCACTGGTTTGGTTGTGCACAATCGATTCCATTGCCATTAGGATTCAAGTCAAGTGTGAGAGATTGTTGTTTATTGCCGACATTATGTCACACACATTCACTCAATGCACACCTGGTCTATTGAAACACTCTGGTCACTTGTGGCCAGTCTGCTTTTGTGTTTAATTGAATAATGCAATTTAATAGGCAAAGCTCTCATCGATCTGCAAACTGAACACATAAACGAACTTTTCATACATTGGCTCAATTGGATCAAAGCAGTGGTTGCGAACTATTTGTGCACACGTAGTAAAGAAATGCTTCGAAATTTGAATTCGATGAATATGACACGAGCCACTGAATTTTCGAAATATGCATATTCGATGACGTTTGAAGCTGAGTTTCCTTCGATTGAACAATTGAACTCTGTGTCTATAAATGCAGGCACCAACCAATGGCTGGGGTGTTGTATCTTGTTGAGTTGTTATCTTCTCTTTGCCTCCCACTACTGCGCCCTCTCCTCTCTCTTTCGTCTTTGTGCAATGTCTGGCGGTTCGAACGACAAGAACAAGTCCAAGACCAAGCTGTCCCCGTCGAAAAGTGTGGAGAAGCGCCAAGACAAGCCGGTCAGCGCCAGATCGACCAAGTCTAATACGAGCCTGGACTCTACTGGCAGCATCGGCATTGGTCCCACCTCCAAGGCCAAGCCACCATCGCCCGATGCATATCTTCGCTTTCGCCTAATGCCCGAAGGTCTCGGCACCAATCTGATGAACATCTACGAGCATCGTGTGTTCGACTGCGTGGTGTTTGTGATAATTTGCGACAAGCACAAAACCGTGGCCTTGACCGATCCCGAGAAGCGAAGCTATGCCTGGTTTCCGTTCATCCCACTTCAAGATGTCTCCACCTGGGCTCGTGTGTCTCGCGATGGACTGGCAATTATTCTTGGCCACAACAAGATGGACATAGCCGGCGAGATGGACCCAACCATGGCCACACTGCCTGAGAATTCTCGCGTCTGGATGAATATGTTGCGACTGCAACTGCCCAACACTAAGCGCTTCCACACTCGACTGACTCAAGTGGTCACCTTACTGGCATCGAATGAGCGCCAGTGCTGCCAACCAACTGATCGAATTCATTGGGTCAACCTGAGCGACATTGTCCAGCGTGTGAAGATGGACCAGCTGTGGGGCGACGAAGTGGTCACCATGTGTCAGGCCTTGACCAGCGTGGACAGAGTCTTGCTATCCGAGTTCACCATTGACGATGTCAAGAATCTGTATCATGGCGATACTGGGGAGGCCCAACTGATCAGACAAATCAACTGGTCAGAGGAACAAGTGCTCGAACTGGGTCTCGACTTCGCAAGCCACCTTTACCCGGCATACCAAATGACCGTCAACTCCTTTCGAGCTTTCCTTGTGAAGAACGAACTTTTGTCCAAGGATGACACGCGATTTGAGTGTCTGTTCAAGGCATTCGCTGCTGGCAAAGGGACTGTGTCCTTCTCTCACCTGTTGGTCGGTTTGGCGTGCATGGACCCCAAAGCACCCAACCATTCACAAGCTCGAGCCAAATTTGCCTTCAACTACTATGCCCAACAGAACAAAAGCATTCTGTCTGTCACGGAAATCAAACAACTGGCAGCCGACCTTGGTGGTGACAGTAAGACGGACAAGTTGATCAAGTCACTCCGCAACAAGGCCACTCAGGAGCACTTTGTGGGTCTACTTCGAGACCGAAGCAACAACTTCCCCGAGAAATGGCTTCGACTAGAGCAATCCTACTTTGTGGCAAAGCTCAACAAAAAGAAGAACAAAAGTGCATCAAAGAGTGACAGCAAAAGTGGATCCGATCAAAGAGGCAGTGCCAAATCAACCTCTAAGTGCACTGGCCAGAGCAATGAAGGCACCAGCTGCACCTATCACCAGCTGGCCAAGTACGACTATGCCATGCACTCGGCCACTCTGGACAGCAGTGGACGCTGTGTCGATCCACGAATCATCGCGGACACCTGGTCCTGGCCCGACAATGAAATGACCCGACAACGCTTTTCCATGGAGAATGTCTTCCAGTCGGACTCCATTGCCAACAACTTGATCAGCCTCATCAGAGACTTCAAGAAGAAAGAACTCAAGGAGAAGCATCACCCAAAAGGACTGCTCACCGGCCATGAAGAATTGCCAGCATTGTTCGAGTCCGTGGAGCAGCTGTGCGATCAGCTCATTCGTCTTCTTCGTCACGAGCCCAAACTACTTCGTCTGGCCGGGCCACTATACATCTTCGGGGACCTTCAAGGCAGCCTGGTGGACTTGTTCAAGTACGACCATTCGGTGTTCCGCTCAGCTCCCACCACTCCACACTCGCTCCTCTTTCTGGGCAACTACTCGGGCGCAACTTTCACCTTTGGCTTCGAGTGCATTCTCTACCTGTTTGCACTGAAAGTGTCACTGCCCAACAAGGTCTATCTGCTACGTGGTCAATCGGAGCTCCGACAATTCAACGAGAGACACCTCAAAGTTGAACTAGCCAACAAGTACGGCATCAACCCAGGCCACAAGATGTATGAGCACATCAATCGAGTGTTTGACCATCTCCCACTTGGAGCCGTGATTGACGAGACCGTACTGGCCACCCACTCTGGCATTCCCAACATGGCCCCAGACTCAAAGCTCATTTCGGCCTTTGCAAAGTACGCCACAAATCAATTCGCCGAAATACACGACCTCAAGCAGACGATCCCAATGGGCTATGAAATGGTGGTCAACATTCCGGCTCGATACGCGGACGATGACCAACTGGAGCAAGCTCTGTGCCATGACTTTACCGCAAACCGAAAGGGCAAGCCATTCCACTACTTCAACCGGAATGCCTTTGACCAGTTCATGGGGCAGAACGGCTTCGACTTCCACATTAGGTCGCACAATCCAACTATGGACGCATATGCACTGTGCTTTCGCAATCGATGCCTCACCATCTTCTCTTGCTACAAGCAGAGCAGCACTCTACTCAACTCTACCTCCATTGTGCTCATTGACGGTGAGCCCAACCGTTCCAAGATTCGCTGCGTGCGATACGATCTAAACTGAGGAAAGCTCGTGCTTACTACTAAATCCTCACCCTTAAACTGCATTAAACTTTACTTGTTAATTAGTTTGTTTATTTCTTTTAAATGCTTTTCATTGCGCTACAAAGCTTGACTCTGAAACAACACACGCCGATCACACTTGCAAACAAGTAAGCAAGTGCTGCAAACTAAAATCGAATTCTCTTTATTTGTATATCGATTTCAACGTCTAACTAGTAGTCTTATTTCGATTTGCATTTTTGTTTGATTAATTAATTCTCAACTTTATCCGATGTTAATGTTTTTTCCTTTCTAGCAAACTTCAAAGCTGCTTCATTGACATGTCTAAAGTCAACACATTTGTACAAGTTTAAAGACGAAAAGGAATCTTCTCGAGAAGTGCCTCAAAACGAATTGACCAGGTCTCTAGACCAGGATGAGTGCCACCAGCAGGAAGAGCAAGATAAAGAATCTGCCTATTACCTTTCGGTCAGTTCGGCACCTGCACGGCTACAAATTCCAAAGGCTAACAAGTCATCTTCATCTTCAATTGGCCAACAGTCTCTCACCAAAGAGTTGATCGAGTCAGACACATCCGAGAATGAAATAGCCGAATTGGCTGGTGCACTCACTGAGCCACTAGCCGATGTATTACTATACTTGCATGTGGATGAAGAGACCGAATCAGAAGAGTTGGACATGCGACCAAAGAGTAAAGAGAGGCCTTCTCCTTCCAAAGCACACTTACTGCATGAACAATCTACTTTGGAGGATGTGGTCAAGGTGCAGTCGTCTTTGGGCAAGTTAGTCATTCCCGAGACTTGTCTTTCTCCCTTCGAGAACTTTGTGCACAAAAGTGACGACAAAATTAGCCGCACTATTTCAATCACTCCATTGGCAAGAGAACATCAGAACAATCTGGTGACCCAACTACAGAGTCATTAGAAAATCTCAATGGCATTTTATCTTCCGTTCAAATGGCAAATTCAAGTGAGCCAGAGGAAGAACACTTGCGGCCAAAGAAGGAACAGTTTCGGAGTGGAAAACTAATGGACAACATCAAAGTCGGGCCTCATTTCGAGTCACACGTCAGTTTTGTCCAGAGTCAAGAGCAATTTTTGAGCTCAGTCACGAAGCACAATGCTCAATTGTTGGTGGAAGCAGAGAAGCACTCACCACAATCACTGTCAAAGATCGAAACCGAGGACCAATTGTTGACTCTTGAGGACAGTTTGCGACAAGAATCTTTCCTGGCACAAGTTAACCACAGTGTCCAACAGTTCAACAACACTCATAGTGGCTCATATCTGTGCAGGCTGATGTCCTTGTTGAGTAAAATTCGGAGGTTAACATCATATCTGTCGTATTCTGGCAATCTTGATTGGCCTTTTGACTGTGCTCAAATTTGTATTTCAAATATGAAATTCACTCCTGAAATGGCTGCAGAGTGAATTGATTGTCTGTTAAGTGTCACATTAAATGCATTAACTAATGAAACAATTGATTGTTCAATTAAATAAAGTCTATCGTTGTAAATACATAAAAGTGGCGTAAGTAGCGGAAACCGGCAACTTGTCAAATGGATTAGTGGCAATTAGTGCCACTTACTTGTTTAGTCACTTGTTCGGTTTGGTTGCACATTTGCACTGCCGTGAAGTGCATTACACTTGGATCGAGACACACTTGATTGGACTGAAAGGGTCCAATTATTACTCGTCTCAATATGAGTGCTGTGCTGTTAGTCGGTGCTGGTGTGGCGGTGTGCAGTGGTGCCTTTCTCTTGACCTTTCTATTAATAGTTGCAGTGTCAGGTCACACGACAGGCCGAGTGAGTGAGCAGTCAGAGCAACGAATGTTATTTTCATGGCATGCTCGCAGAGCGTCGTCAAATTGTCGATATGTATGCACTCAATTTAGCCAAATCCTTTGTATATCGTCTGACCTGACCTTAACAGTCTTCACACCTCCGTAATTTACAAAGCATTGATAACCGAAATGTTTGATGTCTCAATTTATTTGGATTGAATGAATGAATGTAAAAGTTAGATACTTGCAAATACATGTGCACTTTGGTTTAATCTATTTCTATATAGTTTATTTTAGCTAATTACAATTACAAAACAATACTTTGTCCAATTGTTGACGGCGCACTGGCACTATCTTATGTTCCTCCTGGGAAGACGATCTGTTCTGCACGTTGTGCGTTTGGCGGTGAGCAATCGTAATGCGGTAATGCAAGCTTGGCTGTAATAAAACATTTGAATTTTCACTGACACTTGCAATTGCCAATAGCCCAAATGAGACACTCAACTTCCTTCTTTGGCTTCTCCTCTGAAAGGCTCTTGCCACCCGTCTCCATCGGTCGGGACTTTAAACTTTGAAACGTCTCCTGATGACTAATTAAACTAAGACATTTCTGGTCTAGAATTAAGCAAAAAAGAATTGTTAACAGTAATAAGCAACAAAGCACACAAAAATACTAACTCACTAATGTTTTTGCAAAACCATTTTATCGAGAAAGATGGTTGCTTTGAATCAATTTCCATTTTGATATTGTTTGCTGATTATTATTGTTCTGGGTTTGGTGAGCGTTGTTGAATTTGTTTTGTGTGGTTTCCAGTTCCAACGCACATTATTCTCACTAGTTGGTGAATGTTGTCTTGGTTGGTTGAAGTTTAGACCTCCATCTTAATCTTCCGATGTACGAGCATTAATATGTCTTCCTCCACCGCTTCAATACGAGGCAGACAAATTACGGGAAAATTCATTACCTTGACATGTTTCATTATCACCTTTATCAGGTTAATCGTTGATAGTTATTAATTATAAGTTTCTTGGATTATCAATTTTTGGAACGCCGTTGTGGTTGAGTTCAGAGCTAGTTAGGGCTTATCTCTATAATTTCGACATTTTGGAGCGGTAGAAGTGGGACTGCCAGTTTAGACACAGGCAATGACAAACCTGTCAAAAAGATACAACAGAATTATTACATTACATTGCACAAAATAATTTCACCAGAAAAAACATACCCTAATAAGTAAAGTCTTTGACGAGAGTTGCTTCATCCAAAATGAGATACTCAGGTGTGATTCGTTCAGCACAAACTAAAATCGCCAAGTTCGCTGGTCATGAAACCAAACAATTCATTCACCACAATTGTATCGACCTGAATGGATAACTTTTATGTGTGGTTTTAACTGTATGTTATGTTTTTGAAGTCGCTGGGCTAAAGATGGTAGTGTTGGTGCTGTTGGTGGAAAAGGAGCCGATAATATGTCGTGATGATATTGACGTTGAAGACGTTGGTTCAAATGGGTTCGTAGTGTATAAAATAAAACGTCAAACGCTCAAACAGAAAGAAGGCACGAAAGCATATACAACACAGAGTGCATGCAAGTGAGGCGAGTGAACCAAACCAGCAAAAGGAACAAGTGGCACTTGTCAAGTGCACATGCAGGCAGGCAAACTTGCTTGCCAGTCGAAGTGAGTTCTCACGCAGAAGCACAGTCCCACAAGCAGTGCAGCACCAATCGGAAAGCACCAAACAAAGCACACTAGATCTCAGCCTATAGGATTGGAATGCATTGCAACTAGTACATTTGTAATCATATCAAATCAGTGCAAACGACCTTTGAAGCCATCGCTCTTTGTCCTTACATGTAATCACGACCATTGTGGGCACCAACGCCAAACTAGTCTCTCTCAGTTTAGTGATAAGGAATTATCAAATGTGAAAAGAATACCATGGGACGATGATGAAGGGCACGGTTTGTGCCTCGATGAAAATATCTGCATTGGGAAAACATGGTCAATATTAATAGTGACTCGTCCCATTTACCAGCTGGTAAATGAGACTGCAGTGTAGGTGCATTGCATGATATCCTACATTCTTTTAATGCTGTTAATGTCTGTGCGTGTTTCGCCAGTGGAAGTGCCATAAACGCGACATACGTATGTATGTATATACATGGTCACTCATGACTCATTCCATAGCTAGCCTGTCTGTTGGCTGCCCCAGTTCATAATTTGTATTGTCTAATTGAAGCATGGCATTAACGGTAATTTGGCATAGTGCTGAAAACACTCTGTGACTTTATCATTTGTGAGATTGTCCAATCGTTGCACTTGTGTCTAATTAGCATCTCTTATTGCAGCTATTATACTTTAATGTGTGTGAATGTTTATCATGTCGGCCCAAATTAAGCAATAAACGATTCAATAAATGATTGAACCAAAACAAACAAACCATAGGTTAGCCTAGCGGTTATGTTATGGTCGTTATTAATTGGTGCGGATTACTATATCTGTTCATTATTTGCATTGCTACACATTTTATCGGTTCGTGCATTCATGGATGCACTCACACATTCATGGATCACTGCAGTGATTACCGACGTCGTCTGTCTGACAAATCTGTTTAATTGTAATCGGCACTGCAACTTCTCCTGAGCAAACGTAAATTGTCCATTTGCAGGTAAAGATCTTCGTCTGTGTGACAATTCTGTTTAATTGTAATCGGCACTGCACCTTTTCCTCAGCTAATGTAAATTGTCCATTTGCAGGTAAAGTTCGTCGTCTGTCTGACAATTCTGTTTAATTGTAATCGGCACTGCAACTTCTCCTGAGCAAACGTAAATTGTCCATTTGCAGGTAAAGATCTTCGTCTGTCTGACAAATCTGTTTAATTGTAATCGGCACTGCAACTTCTCCTGAGCAAACGTAAATTGTCCATTTGCAGGTAAAGATCTTCGTCTGTGTGACAATTCTGTTTAATTGTAATCGGCACTGCACCTTTTCCTCAGCTAATGTAAATTGTCCATTTGCAGGTAAAGTTCGTCGTCTGTCTGACAAATCTGTTTAATTGTACTGGTCAGTGTACCTTTTCCTCAGCTAATGTAAATTGTCCATTTGCAGGTAAAGTTCGTCGTCTGTCTGACAATTCTGTTTAATTGTAATCGGCACTGCAACTTCTCCTGAGCAAATGTAAATTGTCCATTTGCAGGTAAAGTTCGTCGTCTGTGTGACAATTCTGTTTAATTGTAATCGGCACTGCACCTTTTCCTCAGCTAATGTAAATTGTCCATTTGCAGGTAAAGTTCGTCGTCTGTCTGACAATTCTGTTTAATTGTACTGGTCAGTGCACCTTTTCCTCAGCTAATGTAAATTGTCCATTTGCAGGTAAAGTTCGTCGTCTGTCTGACAATTCTGTTTAATTGTAATCGGCACTGCACCTCCTCTACAGCTAATGTAAATTGTCCATTTGCAGGTAAAGTTCGTCGTCTGTCTGACAATTCTGTTTAATTGTAATCGGCAGTGCACCTCCTCTACAGCTAATGTAAATTGTCCATTTGCAGGTAAAGTTCGTCGTCTGTCTGACAAATCTGTTTAATTGTAATCGGCACTGCAACTTCTCCTGAGCAAACGTAAATTGTCCATTTGCAGGTAAAGTTCGTCGTCTGTCTGACAAATCTGTTTAATTGTACTGGTCAATGCACAAGTTTCACGGTTAATGTAAATTGTCCATTTGCAGGTAAAGATCTTCGTCAGTCTGTTTCTCATTTGTTGAGTGTGCACTGTGTGAGAGGTCACTGAGAAGTACTTAAGTGAGCACATTTGGCAATAGCAAATTGAGGCGTAATAAGCGCACAGAAGTCAATCGCTTTGAGGCTACAAGCATTTCGTTTATATATTCCTATGGACTGATTGATTCCACACAAGCGCATTTTGGTGTCATACCTTCGATCTGGTGTCAGGTCTAATTTGTTCTTGTTATTGTCGTGGGTGGCATCGCATCACATCGTCAAATTGGATCCTAGAGTTGGTCCTTTTCGACCGTTAATGGTCAGTTAGTTGTGTTGCGGCATTCAATGTCAGTGCCATTGCTTGTTTGCATTTTAATTCGCTAAAATCGATGAATGAATCGACCCTTGAGTGCAATGCCGAACATGTGCAATGATTGGTGTTTCATTGCCTGGCCACTATGATCGATTACTTTGATACATGCCGCTCATAAGTGCTACAACCACGATCGCCATTATCGAGGCTTGATCGAGAGACTTGCTACCGATCCCTGACATCGGCAGAGGAGTAATTAATGATTTAATCAAAGTGCCATCTGCAATTGCATTCCGCAAAGTTTCCCGCTTGTTAGTGATCCGTCGATCAATAATAAGAGGACAAAGCTTTCCCATCCCATAAAAGGCATTGACAAATTGACCGTTGCGACACTAGCAATGTACCGAGCGAGTCATTCAGTCATTTACAGCTACAATTATTAATTGAATTAGTCTCACTCTGTTTACATTTCAAATGGCACTAATTGGGCTCAATCGGTGTCATGCTCGCATTGCTAGTGGACAAGTTCGTGGTGCGAACACCTTGCCACCAATGACTGGCACAACTGTGTCTCACCATACTTTACTCTAGTCGGATAACTAACTCACCTCACAAGCCTGGCAAGGCTGGGAATTAATTAATTTCGATGGACTGCTCGCGTCTGCTAAATATAAAACAATTTGACCAACAAGCGAGTCGCCCATTTACACATTTAACTGTGCTCAACCGAGTGCAATGTCAATAGAGTAGCCACTTTTCGAGTACGTGTTTGTTTAACTAGTAGTAGCTATTCAGAATTCTGTCCATCATTGCAATGGCGACAGTTGTGCCAGTGAAAGTGGGAGAAGGCAATCATGCAAATAGTGGCAAATAGTGTAATTGTTTGAACGATCTACATTCTACATAGTCAGTCTGTGATCATTATCAAATTAACACATGTTACATGTAAGGAAGTTGCCTAATTGTGATCGCTCGGATGAAATTGTTGACATCTACTAACTTCAGACCACTGAGATGAAGGCTAATCGAGCTGGAAAACACCATGGTGCAGCAGCATAATTACCGCCACTGCATACCCTCACAATTAGTGCCACAAACACGTTTGCACCAATGCTCCTCGCTCTGTAGTTGTAACTTGGAATACTCAAATCGATTCTTCTCTAGTTGCCAATTGAGCAAGCAACACCAAATGAACCGCATAAAATGGCGAACCAGCCAAATTTGTCTGCTTTTCCACTGAATATTACACACAGAGAAGTCGTCGTCAGTTGGGATTGACAATCCTTTTACTTTCGTCAGTTCAACAATTTTTTGTCAGTTGCATCTGACGAGTGGTCAGTTGGAATTGACAAAAAATTTCGTCTATTCCAACTGACAAAATTGTCTGTTGTGACAGACGAAAAATATCGTCTGATGGATTAGACGAAACACGCTCAATAAATATATTTCAGCAACAAAACAGAGAATTATATCGTATCTGATTTTATTAAATTTAAAACAAAAAACCAAATCAATCAATTAAATAAATTACAAACTAATCAAAAACAAAACAAAAATGCGAAATCATTTTTCTGCTTGCTGTAATTCGAGTCTAATTTGCTTGCGTTTTCGGTTAGCTTTAGAAGTTGCTTCTGACTTTTTCTGGTTTTTCACTGGAGGAGTGACAGGTGGACGAGTTTCGAGTTCTTTTTTTCGGAATATATCCGATTTGGCGAGTTAGTCGATCAAAGAGTAAGGCCTAGTTAAAACTAAATTAGTATAGGCAGAATCCAATAAATCAATATTACCGTAATGTTTCGAAAGGTAAACGTTGTATCACACCCAAAATTGTTGCCTTTTGCTTTGCTCTTTCGAAGCTCAGAATATCGTTGCCCCATTTTAGGATATTCATGCGCAATAGCTCCACACAGATCTCGCCTGTCTGATTGATTCAAACCCTTGAGAAAATACTTGGCAAGTTGATCGCGGTATTTTTTGACCAATTGAGTGATTCTGTCAGAAAATTTGTCCCAATCAGCTGTCTCAACAGCATCACTCTTGAACCAACCAGCGAGACTTTCAGCATAAACAACGAGATCAAAATGGCTTACTTCAAAATTCCACTTCATTTCGACAAAAGGATCCATAACCAACCAGTCAGGCATCGTTGCCATTGGAGTAACTTCATTTTTTGCTGCCTTCCAAGTCCCATTTTTCATCAAATTCACAGCTGCAAGTAATTCTTCCTCTTCTGTTCGATTGTTAGCCAAATTATCAGATGAATCGTCCTTGAAGTTGCTCGAATTAGAGAGAGGAATCACAGTAGAGCTTTCTGAAGATTGAGAAGTATCTTCGGTATCTATTAAAAATTGTTAGAATTTTTCGGTATTTGCAAAAAAAACATACTTTCTTCATTTGAAAAAGTTTCGCTAAGAACTGAATTAATAGACGGGTGACCAAAAGCAGAAGTGTCTTGGGGGCTTTCAGTTACCAAAGAGTCATCAAATTGTTGCCTATTCGACCCAGAATGTTCCGCCAATGAATTTTGAGAAGCAATTAAAGGATTCTCAGGGAAAGTGGCATGAACATCATTTGGTGGATATTCTAGACCGAGTGATTTGCTTCGAATAAAATCTGAAGAGAAACGAGAAAAGTTGGGCAGAATATGTCCAGCGTTCGGTGGAAATTGGGAGCCAATGAGTGGAAGTTGTTGTGACATCATTTGTGATAAATAATGAAGTACATTTGGGTTATAATAATTTTGGTTGTACTGGTTGTGAGAGTTGCCTTTAAAGTAAATTTCGGATTACAAAAGTTAAGCGGTTACAGCGATTCATACCGTAAGGGTAATTTTCTAAAGGAATTTGGCCAAATGAACCATAATTAGGAAAACCACTGCCTATACATAAAATAATAATAAAGCATAAAATAAATATTTGAAAAGCAATAATTAAAATAGTTGAACATACTTTGATGTTGTTGATTGTTTTCTGATTGTCGATTTGTTTGTTGTTTCTGCTGTTGATCACTCATGGCTTGATAATTTATCGATAACAAACTTGTGGTCAAATGCAACAAAAGGAGCTTCAGAATCTCAAGTTCAGATAGTGACAACGAGACGGCCGTGGTGACCACTGGTGAGGTTAGTCGGACAAGAGAGCATGCAACAGGAGCAAAACAAACGGTCGTTGTTTGAATAAGTGAAAGCGCATGCGCAAGTTTCAGTTCGATGAACTGATTGCTTTGATTGGCTGTCGCTTGACTCAACGGCTACAACGAATTGCGCCAGTTTGAGTGTGCCACTGCTAACTTTACAACGTATTTGTATCGTAACTGACGTTCAACAAACGTTTGTTGGCGACTCATCTGTCATTTCTGCCTTCTCTCGTCGGCAACCTACCGAATAATTCGGCGATTTCTTTCTGTTTCTTTTAAGAATTATATTTACGTCACTGTAAACATGTCTGCAAGGTGCATCACTTATCGAAATTCTCGTTTTGAAGATATTTACTATAAACTTAAAGATATTGAACCAAATGACGACAAACTCAAATCTGTTCACTGTTTTTGTGGCAAAGAACTCTACAAGGTTTTTCAATTATCCCGTCACATTGAAAAACGGCATCCAGATGAGTGCCAATCAAAAAGGTATGAATGTTATTTTGCAAATTGTTTTAAATTAACTTCTGTATAAATACTAAAGGAGAAGACTCGAGTTAACGTTGTTGCATCAAGCTCAAGTTCCACTAAGTGAAGAATACGACTTTATTCCTGATTATGTTGATGTGGTGGCAGATGGAAATGTTCAGTATGATGTTCAGATGGAAGACGTAACCGAAGAAGATGAGTCTGGACATTTCGATATTATTGAGCCAGAAATTGAGCTTTCTATCCAAACTGAACCTGAGGAAGTTGACGAATTTGCAAGGCTCAGACATCCTCAATCTATTCCAAATGATGACCCAATTATTGAAGAGTCGAGAAAAACTGTCAATGACTTGGAGGGCGATGGATTTTTTAAGGTATTTTTTAAAAATACTATTTTATAAATTTTTAAATGTGAATTTGCTTCAAATAGGGACTTATGCTTTTGATAATGGAACACAAATATGTCAAGTGTACTCCGTCAAAGCACATCAATTTGTTAGTCCACCAGATGATATCTCACTTTGAATCTGTCCTCAATTTGTCTAAAACTAAGATAGAACTCTACAAAAAAGTGATCAAAAGCGACTTTTTGCAAGACTCTTACATTGAGAAATACTTTACCACTTACATCAAACCCGAAATAGTTCAACTTGAAAACTCGACTGGAAAGTGTCGATATTCTTATATTCCGATTCGCAAGGTGGTGCAGAAGTATTTACGTAATGAATCGATACGAAACAAAATACTAAACGAGGCAAAAGTAACCAATCTTGACAAGCACATCGATTCTTTGTCAGATGCAAAAGTATTTCCACGAATGCAAAGAAAAGCTAAAATCGAATTAAATTGCGATGAAGTTGAAATATCACCTGGGATGGGGTCTGATCAGAAGTTCCTTAATGTCTACGTATCACTCGCAGACCTTCCCTTTGAAGAACGTTCTCGTGCAACGGACATCGAGATGCTTATTATGGTCAATCGGAAAGATCTAGATTCTCTCGGCCTTGAAGATCCTCTAAGTGTTCTCTATGCTAGACTGAGAAAAGACCTCGACGAACTAATGCAAAATGGCGTCGACATGAACATTGGCGGCGAAGTTATTCACATTGATGTCACACTAAGCTGCATTTGTGGTGACAACTTGGGCGTCTATGAGCTTCAAGGTTTCAAGAAAAGCTTCAACAACAATTGTTTTGTCTGCCGTTTCTGTCTAGCACCGGGTAACAAGAAGCGAGGCGCCGACAACATCCAATGTCCATCCAAACATCACCTTCTTATTGATACCGATCCTGAGGCCTTGGTTCTTCGCGATTTTCCTTTTGATGGTTTGAATGGTGACATCACAAGATTCAACTGTTGTCCACCAGATGAAATGCACGATATCAATGAAGGAGTTGGTGAAGATGTTTTGAATTACATTTTGACTTCCATTGTAACTCCGATTGAAGAAAAGGCGAAATCAAAGGCACCAAAGGCTACCAAAAAGACAACAAAAGCCGCCACTGCTGCCCCTGTCACCTCTGCTGCAACAACCAGTGCCACCAAAAAGCCTACAAAAAAATATCCATCGAAGAAAGATATTGAAGCAGTTCAAAGTCGATTTAAAAATTTTAAATTTTATGAAGGCAAGCCTACGTTGAATTGGTATTCAAAAACTGGATTCAGGTTGAGAGGTACAGCCCTTCAAGTAAGTAACTATAATTACTGTATTGATGTGCTTTCATATTTCCAAAATGTTTTTTAGAAACTTGAGGCTCTTTTACGTCTCGAATCAATTCTATTCCCTGCGTTCAATCCAACCAACTTTAAAGCAGAGTGGGATCTTTTTATGTCAGTGAAAGAATTTATTCTTCTTTCATATTCTCCTGTTTTAACAAGAAAAGATCTGATTCGAATGACCATTTTGTCTAACGATATTGTCGAAAATTGGAAAGTATTGAAACCCGATTTGAGTGTCTACTGCAAATTGCACCATTTGTCCCACTATGGCGACCTGACTGACATGTTCGGTCCTTTGTATCTCTACTCTTGCTTCAGGTATGAACACAAACATCAGTACTGCAAGAATGTAGCAAGAGTAATGAAGAACTTCCTCAACCCGGCCTTAACCATTCACACCAAACATCAGTACATGATCGCCTTGATGGAGGAGAAGAGCGATTTCTTGAATACCAATTTCTGGCCTGATGTCGCAACAGAACGACCAATATTCATGACTGACCAGACGTAACCTACTTCATTGAAAAAATTGCCATCACAATTGTATCCTTACCGGTTGAATCAAAACGTGCTGAGGAGAACAAAACACAACAAGGAGTACTGGTTTTACACATCATCGTTTTTGCAAGGCGAGGATGGGAAAATTTACTGCAAAGGGAGCGTTTTTGATCCTATTCAAGAAAGGGGCGATGATGGAAAGGTCAAAGGACCGAAGCTTTATAATAATTCGTTGAAATTTCTGAAGAAGGTCTTTTCTGATGATCATTATATTTTATTCAGCGATTTGCACTTCTCAAATGATTATCTTTTTATCGATGACAAAAACAACAACATGCTTGTCAAATGGATTCGTTGAATTGTTTTGTAATTATAAATCTTACATAATTTTGACAATAAATACAAATTTTTCTGAATTTTTTTAACTATTTATGAAAATTTTAAATAATTAAGATTTGATAATCGAATTTATACATTTTCGTCTGTTCCATCTGACAAAATTTTTCGTCAATTGCATCTGACGATATTGTCTGTTGCAACTGACCAAAAATTTCGTCAATCCCAACTGACAACTCGTCAGATGCAACAGAGGAAAAAAGTCGAACTGACGAAAGTAAAGGATTGTCAGTTGCAACTGACGACGACTTCTCTCTGTGTAAGTGCGTAGTACTGCAAACAGTTGCTAAAACAATCGCTGAATGAGGTCTAATAGTGTAAACACGAATTAATTGCCAATACAATTATCACACTAGCTGGTAGATTATCTTGTACAGTAAAAGATTGTGTAGTCGTTGTGGCGATCGTCAAGCAGACAATTCTGCAAATTCACATGTGGACATCATGATGTCAGCAAGATCAGTACAGTTACTAGCTGGCACCAGCAAGTGTCGCCTCAATTGGTGTCGAGTCATGCCTGCTCGGTCCATGCGTATACGTCGATCGATCCACCAATTAATCGATTGCTGTTCAACCATCGAGATATTCATGCATCACTTCACTTTTGTCATATTTCTCTGGCAATCCCTTTAATTAAGCCAGCTAACAGACACGTACACAAATCAATTGACGATGTTTGGCTGGCATCACTTTGCCCACTGGCCATGTATGCACACCACTCTCAAGGTTACCTCCTCAACGAACACGACAAAAAAAAACTCCAAGGTCTGAACGCGTTCGAGAAGTCAAGCGACATTGGTCGAATGGTACACTGGCTAGCAGAACGACAATCGCGTCCTAATGCAGTCGCCACAAGTGATCACATTAATTCGTTGGCTCGTCGTGTGCTTTATTGCAGATATCAGTGATAGGTGCTAAATGCACTGCCTCAACTGCCTCTGTTTGTGGTGCACCATGTGCTTGTCTTCCCCTTTGTCAGTTGTTCATTCGCATCACTATTAATTATCTCTCGGTTGGCAATACCCACGACTCTCCATAATTATTGCAGACCAGCACCAGCACTTCACCGGAATAAATCACTTCGCACCTGAGTTTGTTGACATTTGATGGCCTGATTCGGTGGCAGTGGGGCAAGTGTCACCCACACGATGCTATCGGTCGGTGATGAGACTGTTGTCAGTTATCTGTAGTGTCACCTTTGCACAAGCCGGCAATCGAGTTAGACTAACTGTTAGTCTTATCGCGCTTTGACCTGGTTGCAATGCCAATCGGGGTTTTCTTTCCGTATCCATCTTCCTGAGAATTCTTCACTGATAATTATGACATGTAATCGAACGACTAATTCGCTTTTGTGTGTCGTCGCCTTATTTAATAAGGCATCATTAATCATTAATGACACTAGTGTATGCATACAATGCATCGATTGATTGTGACCCTGGCTGTGATAGCTTTGATTAGGTCTTCATGCAGGCTAATTTTTATGTAATTTGAACTCGAATGAAATAGCTTTCATCAGGCCATTTGTGCGTTTACTCGCCACTGTCGACTTTGTGGCAAGGCTTGTTGGATGTTTTCACGATGCAATCGACATGCCATCGATACCTGCCTTTGGTCTCCCTTTACAGGCGAATTAGCAAGTTAAATTGAGACTTTGTTTATTTGGCTGCTAGAAGCAATAATCGACTCGGTAGCTTGGTTTGTTGTGCTTCAGCGTGTTTAACAGTAAATATATTTGCTCTGCTGTGAAGCTACACAAGCTGTGTTATGATTGAACGGTTGCCTCTAATTATTAAACATTTCATTTTGCTGTACCAACTTGTGTGCAGGTTGTTACATTCGGTCCAATTTGAACCAAGCGACATTGTCGAAATCTTATTTGAATTTAATTTCGTTTCATTCATGCTTTTCTAATTGGACAGGGAAGCAAATATTGGTTCGGATCAAGCGGGACTAGTGAATTATTGTGATGTCGCCATTTTCCTGCTGGCAATGCTGTTGATTCCTTTATCAGTTGTTCATTTGTATTCATTTGTCAGTTCGTTAGCACTGGTTGGCAAGCCTTTCGTCATATTCACCTATCTAGCTACGAGCTATCATCAGTGATTCATCACAGGTATATCTGTACATTTGCAGTGGAGTTACCATCCCGGTCTTCATTATCGTCACGTCTTCATTTCCACTGTCATTGTACGACCATTGCTCGACGGCTGTCCTGTCCAAACAATAGCTCAATGAGTCAGTGCTGGCGTTCACAACCCCGGATCTGTGGTGATAGTGCCGCCAGCGAGTACAAAATGGCTTTGCGCCAATTAGTGAAACAATTAGGCAAGGCCAACATCTTGGTTAATTAGCAAGAATGCCTCACCGTTGATCGGTGGTTGCGGTTAGTGTCGCCTTACAGTAGTGGACAGTGAGACAATAGATCAATTACAGCACTAAGTTTGCATCGCACTTGTCACTCTCGCTGCTCATCTATCACTCGTCCATTTGAGCAATAAAGATTGGCAGAGAGTATACCTGATGTATATTTGATGCTATCACGATTGTGGCCACTCAAGTGAGAATCTCGATTTGCAAGTGGCGACTGTTGCAAACTTGCCTGTGCCAACCGAGTGAACCAATGTGAGCCATCTTGCCATACCACCACTGCCCGGACGAAGTAGTTTTATCGCTCTGTTTGCAAAAAAGGTCAAAGGTGATGCGAATTTATTTATATGGTAGTCTAGCCACCATTACTGCCATTAGTGACACTCATGTACAATGTAAACAATGCTCAGGCTGCATTGCTCACATACTGAATGCTACATGAAGTGAACATTTTGGCATATAGCTTTGGCACTTGAACTATCCACTGTCA
This sequence comes from Rhizoglyphus robini, assembly GCA_023373905.1. Lineage (NCBI taxonomy): Eukaryota > Metazoa > Arthropoda > Arachnida > Sarcoptiformes > Acaridae > Rhizoglyphus > Rhizoglyphus robini. The sequence goes on along the minus strand of JAKIJQ010000262.1, from coordinate 162,862 downwards.
ACACCAGTAAAGTTTGTGGCCATGCGAATTGGATACTTTAAACTACAGTCGCTAAACATTTTTGGAAATTCCAAGTCAAAAATGTGTAATAACGTGAAATCAATTTATGTATCTACATTGAACAAACAGTTGCAATTTTCCTTTTGGTGTACTGGTTTAGTTAGGCCCAATACCAACTTGGCTTTTGTTTCGGAAGACAATCTTCATTTTTATTTTCTTTAGCCTTTGTTAATTTTCGCTTGCTTTGAGCATATGAATCAACAAAGAAAACAAGCTCAGGCAGAGCAGAGCTCTAGACTCTAGGGCAATAATGTTGCCATTGCTCGCCATCAATGTGGTCACTTCTGAGCCAAATGTCACCGACCAAGCAAGTTCTACTGCCGCTTTCAATGTCACTAGTCTGGCTTCTTTGCAAACTGACAACTTGTGAGATGACCAATTCAAGCCAAACTTTGGCGAACAATGCCTCCAGTGCGATGACCACGAGAATGCCTTTGTGCCACCCGCACTTCGTGACCAGCCAGACCAAATGTGGAATCGAATGGACGTCAATCGGTGCTGGATTGACCCTGAGTCAGAGTCTGACCTTGTCTTGTCTTTACCACCAAGCCCGAAGATCGAATGCGCCAAAAGCACCAAGAGGCGATGGACAGTGTGGGCCAGTCTCGATTTTGGCTGTTGGACTATTTGTGTGTGTCTGACGAGCACATCTACCAGCACCGTGGCCATGATGCTTACCAGTATTTGCTGTTTGAGCGATACCTCATCTACTACATGATACTGGTCACGGCAGTCAATTTGACCGTTCTACTGCCTGTCAATGTGATAGGCGGTAAGAGGGCCAGAGATGCATTCGAGAAGACGACCATCAATGCACTCGAGGAAGAGTCACCACTGTTGTGGGTTCATGTGGGCGTCACCTTCACCTTTGTGTTGCTCAATGTGGCCATGATGAAGCACTACTCTTGGCGAACGGTCTCCATCACTGTACATCTGTACAAACTGTGCTGCATTGACAATTGTGTGAATACAACCACTGGCACTCAACTCCACCAAGTGTCACACACACACACCGAGTCATTGCTTTTTTTGTCTGTTCTCCAACGGACCGATCAGATAATCACTTGATTCCCTTCAGACGTTCAATGGTGGATGCTTAGTGCCGTGGTAGATCTGTTTGGCGTGTAACAGACCGAGACAATGTCCTTCAATTTATTTGGCATCACAATCATAGGTTCGAGTGTGGACTATAGTCTCCGACACTACGAACTGTCTACCAATGGGTCATCGATCAAGGAGTGCATCCCAAGCGAATCATCCTGTGGGGTCACTCTCTAGGCACGGCGGTCATAACACGATTGCTCAGTACACTACCCGACGAGTCGTGTCCCCTTGCAGCAGTCCTCGAAGCGCCATTCACAAGTTTAGAAGAAGAAATGGATCAATATCCGCTGGCAAAACTATTTCACTTACTGCCCTACTTTGACTATTGCTTTTGACGGCCGATCATCACAAATCGGGACACCAACTTTGACTCACTCGCTCTACTGCCCAAAGTGCGCTGTCCACTAATGATTCTATTGGTACATGCCGAGGATGACCAGGTGGCTTCCATTTGAGCAAGGCAAAAGACTTTTTGAGGCAGCTCGAAAGGTGCAACCAAAAGGGATAGCAAGAAACCCCAAGTTTGTCTCGTTTGATGCAGAGCAACAGTACGATCACTGTATGATGCTCAAGGATCTTAATTTGCACTTCATTGTCAAGCGGTTCGTTCGGGAGATTAAATTGACAATAAAGAGATTTACATAAAGTTTGTTTGTGGTTTGATTTGTTTTGACTTGCAGCTGTGATATCTACCTTTGAGTTTGAAATATAGCCTGCATAATCATTGTCAGTGAAAGTGGTTAACAACAATTAATTTTTTGTTTCAACAGAAATTGAGAAAATTGAAAATCAGAAAAACGTTTATTGGAACAAAATACAATTTGAAGTAATGAAGTAATCATAAATGAATTAAAGGCTATTTAAAGCAATTGATTATTGCGACAAGAAACGATAATGTGAAATAAGAAAGTAAACTTACTTTTTAAAAAGAAATAGATTGGATTAGTAACCTGCGTAGTATTTGAGCTTCAATTGCTTCCACTGTTCGACTCTAGCCAAATAGCGCCCGTACATCTGGCTGTCCTGTTGTTGAAAGTCTGCCATCATCAAAGGATCCACTCGGACAATAGATTGAATTTGAACTATTTGAATGTTTTCAAATTCCAGAATAAATTGTGTACTTTCCGCTCCAAAGATATGATCCACCACTGAGAAGTATCGCTCAATGTCAGCCCACCACTTGCTAAATTGCATATTGGACAAATATTTTAATGCAGTCATAAAGCGAACAATGGCAGTCAACATTGTCGAATCACGATAAACAGTTGATTCCATTCGTTCGAGAGCCAATTCGAGCAGTCCCAATAGTTCAGAATAATCAGAAACGGAGTGGTTGAGCTGATACATCAATGGATCAATCTTACTTCGTGCTTCACGAAACTCACGATAGCGTTTTTTAAGCTGGGAATTGGTCATTTCCACTCGACAGCTGGTGCAACGGAAAACTTTTGACTCGGACATTTGTTCGGAAAAGCGTTCCATCAAGTGGCCACAATCACGACAGCTCACAGGAAAATATTCATCAACTCCAGATGGCATATTGCGAATGTGGTATTTGCATAGGTCACAGTTGCAATGGAAACCAAATCGACTCCACAGATCAGGGCGTTTGTTATCCAGATTAGGTGAAGTAGTAGTTGTAGTGCCTTGATAATCTTTAAGTTTATCGTTCAAATAAGAAATAGTAATTTCAGTTCCTGCAGTAATTGGTTGAGCAGCTTGAAGAAGACAAACACCTTCGTTGGTGAGCAATTCTAGACGAGCATTTGGACGGCAGGAGTGATTCAGTGTAGAGGCGTACACAGGATAGAGATCGAATAGCGGCGATGAGACTTTGTTTAGTGGACGATGCTCCACAACATTGAAGCACAATTGATGAAGATGACGCAACAACAGACCACCAATCAACTTTTCATCTTCTTTGGTGTTCATTGAAAAGCTACCGAGTTTTGCCAACTGAAGCAAAATGCAAGCCAGGAGAGAGGATTCCAGCATTTCTTTGTACGAAATGTTCAAATCTTTCACCGGCCCGTCCGAGTAATGAACCAAATGATACACATGCGAATAGTGATTTTCTGGTTGTTCGGGAAAATAACTTGAATGTTTCTCCTGTTCATCAGACACAACCGAACGAATCTGGTCCATGCCAGCGCGGTACAACATACGAAGTGCCATTCGATATAATTCACCAAATTGATGCAACAAATCATGCTGTCCACATTCAAATCGATGGTAAGAATTACTCGATTCAGTACGACATTCTTCGGAACAGAACATGACACTGGAGCAGTTGGTACACGGAATTGGACGAAGCGAAACAGCCGCCTTCACATCTCCCAGAAATAAATCACGGCTACAGTGATGACATTTCATGGGGTCTTCCAGAGAAACAAACACGGCGGCATATGGACGAGAAACTGCAAGAATGTCGCCAAATTGAATATCTTCTTGAGCAACAAGATGACGCCCTAAGAATAAATATAAGTAAAATAAATGATACATTCGGAATTTAAAAAATCTAATCGTACCTTTCTCATCATCATAACAAACATCCACTTTGGTACTAATCGATGGCATCTTTTCGTTGGACATAAATAAGCCTTTTTCAGTTAGTTTTTCAATCAAAGGAATTTTGGCCTTAGCCTCAGTCTTCTTGTCACCCAATAACTTGATTCGATCGTATAGCTCAATCCAACGGTTGGCGTCATTTTTGTCTTTGGTTGGTTTTTGAATAAAAAGAAGCAATTCTTTTGCTTCCGAAGCTCGTCCAAGTCGAATGAGACATTCACATTTGCGAAGTTGTAATTTGGTCGCCGGTTTGAATCGATCATAGCCAAATGCCAATGCAGCATCAATGTCCTTTAGCGCATTTTCGTGTTGATCAATTTGAAAGTACGCAAAAGAGCGATTTCCATACGCAAATGCCACCTCGGAAGTGGAGTCTACATTTTGGGACGCAAAACGAATTGCCGTACTGTAAAGCTTAATAGCTTGTTTGTAGTTCTTAGTTTGAATGCAGTCATTTCCCTTCTCTCGATGTTTGGCAGAAGTTTTCGAACACTTTAAATCATTCTGGTTTGACCCAAATTGACTCACGAACAGACCAATCCAACGCTGGACGCTTTCTTCGGCTAGACAAAATTGCACGCGCTCCTCATTGGTGGTCAACGCGGAAAATTCTGACTGAAAGTTTGAATGTTGAGTTGTAAGCGATGAAACGATTTTGGGTACAGTTGATAAGACCCAAGTGCTCGCCATTTTCAATTGACAGAAGTCACAAACTAGAGGAAACGTGTGTTGTCTACGGAGTCATAATGTGAACTAAAGACAAAGAAGAAGAGGAGAGTAATTAAATAAGAGTGAGGGCGTGTGTGACATATGGTGAGAGTTGAGATGGCCTAAGATGGTCGAATGAGAGAGAGAGAGAGAGAGGGTAGCTGTATTGTGAGTTGCAGGAGAGGAAACCGCAGAGGGTCATTTGCTTCTTCATTTGATTCTCGACAAAATTGGCCCAAACAAACGCTAGTGACTATAGCGGCTAGTCAGTTATTGAACAAAATAAGAGAGGAACAGTGGCGTTTTTAAAGGCCAACGCACATTCGGGTGCTTTACTGCCCCTAAAATCACATGCAATAAGAAAAAATGCATATAATTTTGTTTACTTATGACCCTAAATACAATTATTGGTGCTAAGATTATACTTTTCTGAATACTCAGATAACTTTTATGCTAATAATCATAACAAGTGGTCAAAACACTGGTCATTTAGAGTAAATGATTTACTTTACTTTGCTTGTTTGCTTGTTTGCTTCTTGTGAGGCTTTCGTAGCCTGTAAATCATGATTTTTGACATTAAATTTGGAATGGATCAATTGTCTAAATGATACCACTTGAAATTGTCCTCAATGACGATACTCAGAAGGTCTGACTCAGCCAATTTGACCCTAACTTCGACCTTAAAGTTTTTGCACTAGGAAATCTCATTCAATCCATAGTAGAATTCATTGCTCTAAATCATCGAATCTTCAAATCCTTTTTTAGGCCAATAACGAACGATGAATTGCATTATTTCTCAACCTGAAACTATTTGTGCCGAAACGAATAGCTTCATCGCCCACAAGGCGAACTTCAAATGGACAATCTGCGATTTTATCGCATTCTGTGCAACTATACCAACTGGTTACGATGACTATGCAACTGTCGAATCACCCGAATTCTCAGTCCTCAATGAGAACCTATTTCAAGTCAGTTTAAGCCTAAACGGGACAACTGGCGAACATAAAGGTCACATCTGCACATGTCTCGTGTACCAAGGCAGCAAACCAGTCCGAATTGAGTTTAGTATTTCTTTTCTCGATCAGGAAGGTCGTAAGAAGGTCACTCGAAGTATGTATCATTGTTGTTTTCAATAGCTTTATTCTATAAATAATCTGTTTAATTTTAGCTGCTTTGTGTCTATTCACTTATTTTTCATATTCCTGGGGCTGGAGCCGATTTGCGAGTCGTAAATTTGTGTAAAATAATGAAAATAGACTTCTGCATGATGGCAAATTAAGTGTTCTGTGTGAGGTATATATGTTTTGTAAATGTCTATTTTACTTTACTAACTGTTTTGATTTAAAGATGACCGTGTATTTTGACCAGCCAATTGACCATTCCAGTGCTAAACAAAGTCGATTGTGTCAAGAACTAGCCTCGAAGCAGCATATCACTGATTTGAACACTCTTCTCAATGACTCATTCTTGAGTGATGTTGTTCTGGTAGTTAATGAGCACAATTTCAAGGCCCACAAATGTTTGCTTGCAAATCGATCGCGATATTTTGCCGAAATGTTCATTCCTGATGATGAAAAGAATTGCATTAGTGAACGAGTGCACATTTCTGATGTTGGTCATAAAGTGTTCAAAGAATTGTTACATTTTATCTACACTGGACAGGTCCCCAGCATGGACAATGTGACACTAGATTTGTTTACTGCTGCACATAAGGTATGACAGTTTGTTTGTTGTTCTGTTGTTTTTTCTCATTTGAAATGAGTCATTTCTCTCCAATTTAGTTCCAAGTAGAATCACTCAAAGTACTTTGTTCGCAATGGTTGGGAGCTAACCTGCTCACTGATTCGGTGGCATCTGTTTTATTAATTGCAGAAGAGTATCACGATGAGAAACTAAAGAAACAGTGCATCGAGTGCATCAATGCCTATTCCAACAAAGTGTTTGCCACCGAGGCATGGAAAGCACTGGCCAAATCTCGACCCGACATTTTGGTTAGCGTTCTGCAAGTTTCCGTTGCTATTTCTTCAAAACGAAAATTTGTTTTTCTTTACTTGTTGGTCGCATTTGTATTGGTTCTCTTTGTGATTTCGCGTATCGTTTAATTGTTTTTATTATTTAAAATTTAATTAACGTAATTAATCAGTAACGAGAAATCAAAGTGATCGTTGGTATTGGCATTATCGATTGTCACGCACGCAAACAATAATAATGGCGAAATCACAAGTACATTTGCAGTAATGTTTGTGCAGATGTTGAATACCGATCGTAAACAAGTTTGCGTATATAACACGCGGCAAAATCAAAACGAACAGGCAAAAACAAAAATAGAAGCAACGATATGGCTGATGATTGGTGAATCAGTGAGGGAGATATATCCTCTCTTTGCTCGAGTCTCTTTTTTGACGGTGAAGTAAATCATATATCAGCGCATTGCTTATTTGAGATTGCTGTGTTTGTGTCTCTGTGTATCTAATCGCCTAAGCGTGGCTGAAATATAGTCTGCTAATATAAACGAATACGAAACGGAATGACACTTTTGTGCGTTAGTTTCGATATGGCACCCGCGTAAATTAAGACAAGAGGCGCCAAATGTCGTATATCGATGCATTACGAGGCGAACTTGGGCGAACTTTTATGCTAAAATGCACATTCACATGTGAGAGTGCAGTGGGTCGTATGTGTTTGGCTTGACAATTGTACAAGTGCTCGAACTGACTACTAGTTCAATTCAAGGGCAAACTTTCCGTTCGTGATGATTCACTGTTGATGAAGTAACGCAATTTTACAATGTTATAAAATTGTAATCATCATATGCAATAATTGATTGTGCACTAACGTCCACTGCAAATCAAAACAAATTGTTTCCTGTGTCTCATTCTTGTGCCCATTCGATTTAGACAGACTGATTTGTGATTTGATTTCAAAAAGTACACTGTTTGTGATGTGAATGAGTAATTATTGAATTACAAACCTATTAGTGCATTAGTTCATTGTTTATCTCATCGTTGGTGGTTGCCAGACTACAAAGGTGTAAAGTCGGCATTACCTTGTGTTTGTTTGTCGATCTATTTATAGCCTACATCTTACATACATTTGTACAAATACGTCGTTGTTTTGTTTTTCACTTCAAATGTCATCAAACGTGCACGCATTTGAAAATGCATTCCTCTACTACTTCATCAACAAAATGTGTCCTCAAATGGCCAATTGGCAATTTCGACAAATTCTACAACTCACAACCAAATGTTGACTATTCGTTTGTGTTGTCAGACAAAATCTACCACAATGAACTAATTGGTCTTATCGAGTTGTGTCCCAAAGGAGAAGATCGATTGTGTCACACAACTGCTCAAACCAACTCACTGCTTGCTTTCTCCGACCAATTTTCCAATTATCTCTAAGCCAACAAACCAGCCAGCCAATCAACCTCATACTGATTTATGTTGTACAAATTCATTATCCATTTGTCATATTACGAACGATTCTGACGATTCGTGAAGATTGATATCACTTAGCGAGCTTTCATCTATCATTCGCCTCCATTCAAAAAGCGGCAACACCATTCATTGTACCTATTGTCAGTGTGGTCAAATGGGGCAAAAGTCATTTATTTACATTTGAAAGTGACCAAACTGTAGATTGTCATTTTTCTGTACTGAGGAAGGATATCTCAGATAGATTCATGAGTGCTGCGCGAAGGAACACTTGGACATCATGAAAGTCGTAAGTCATTTGCAGTGGTTACTCTTCAACCGAGATGAATGAATATGTCATACGACCACCTCCGAATGATATGACTGGCCATGTATTCCCTTGAGTGTCACTGCAGTTATTTGGGTTTGATTGTTTGTATTAGAAACGAATTCATTATACAAACTCATTCTTGTTGGCTTTCAGTGTAGGAGAAGATAAAAGTCTTTCTCCAGAATGAGAAACCGTTTTCACCTGACCACTTGCTTGAGGATGAATGGCCAAGTGCACTTAGACAAACTAATAAATTAAACTTGCCTTCTGTGTGACACGCTCATAGTGCAATGATTAATCAAGGCTTATTGTCATTCGAACTGAAGCGATGAGAACTTTGTCGTTCTTTGTCATGCATTGATATTCCCTTGTGGTGGCATTGCACTAATTCTGTCCTTTCTCTATGTAGAAATCGTCGGTCTCATCTCCTTCCAAACCGACGCCTGGCAAGGCAACTTCTTCCAAATTGGTTTCATCTGCAATGATGATGGGTTCATCATCGTCGCCGAATCCTTCGGCCACTCCATCTCCAGGGGGACATCCATTTTCCCACCACGCCACTTTGCCACCTCCGCCCTTGCCGGTATCTTCCTCATCGGTGGGATCACCTTCCACTTCGGCCGCCGCTGTGGCAGCTGCAATTCTTCAAGCTGCTGCCGTGTCAAGCATCAATAACAATCAACTGCCTCAGGCGCTTGGGTCAAGTCACAACTTGTTGACCAATTCATCTCCAGCTACCTTTTCTCCATTATCCTTTTCGCCTTCCAGTCATCATCACTCCTCTAGTTCGACATCATCTTCCACAAATGTGTTCGCAGCTTTTGCTCAAGCTCAACAGTTGCAACAATTATTGCAGCATCAGCAGCAACAAGCACAAGCGGTCCAGGACCAGTTACAAATGCAATCAACCTTGCAATCAATTCTTAGCGCGGCAGCATTGCACAACAACAAGGCTGCAGCACAACTCTTGATGGAGTCAACCAATTCTGCCTCATCTGGAATAAATAGTCAAACAGCTGACTTTGCTTTCAAACATCCTTCTCCGAGTGAGTCAAATGATCACGATCGGGACAACAACAATTGTCACTCGTCACAGTATGCCAATGTATGAGCGCCCAATGATTTGTCCTCTCCACCGCCCGCGCATTTCACAAAAGAACACAATTCCTCGAACGGATCACATCGTCAGTCGGTGATTCGATGTGGCAGCAGTTCCAGCAGCAACGGTGGTGGCTTTATCAACATGAAGAAGCACGCCATTGCAGCGTACAATCTTCATCACAGTCCTCAGAACGGTAGCAATTTGAAAGGGTCGCCACGGATGTCCGGTAAATGCTACAAGTTCTTTTTATTGTTTTTTGAATGCGCGCGAGCATAATTCACGCGAATGAGCCCTTCTTGTGCAGTGCTAGTAGTGTATATCTCGAAATCTTTTTTCGCAAATTTCCGAATAAAAAGTGAATTCGCAAATTTGCGAACCGAACCCCTAAGTGTGTAATCAACCGATTTATGCTCGTTGTGCACAATGCGATGCAATTCGATCGAGATAAGATAACACTCGTCCTTACACTGTGCACACTCACTTCTCGCTCTAAATGGACCTGTTGGGTTCTGGGTGCATGGCGCTGATCGAGCTGGCACAGAATCTCGGTCCACCTCAGCCAACCTCATTTCGGTCGCCTCAGCCAATCGGGTAGTGTTAGGCATCATTGCCCAATTCGTGTTGTCATCTCGGCTTGTTGACTCACCGTCAGTAATGGTGCTCATTATCGCAGTTAATCGTGGTAATCTCTTTCACCGTGTTCACGTAATTCTGTCAGTGCTCGCACTTGCAGCAAAGGCGGTGTTGCACATTGCACGCCTCTCTTAACGATCACTGCACTGCGAGCAATCCCAGCGACAGTGAGGGAACCTTTCTGATGCACGAGGGATGGTGTTTCTCTTGTCTCACTTGGTTCTCCTCTTGCCTCGACGGTGTTACCGATTGACTTCTTCACTGTGACGAGTGGACTGGACAGACTTGATGCATGCTTGGGTGCACTTGCCGGTGCTGCTGCCGCACAGAGGACCAGTTTGCCGTCGTTTGTTATGAGAGCCTTTTGCTGGCACCCCGCGCCACTTCACGCCAGTCTGCCTCGTGCACTCGATCTGATCGGACGCACTGCTGCCACTCGTTGCCAGTGATCTTTCAGTCGTTCCAACTGGTCACTCGTCGATGACATATGACAGAGATGATCAGACCCTATTACCTCGTTCTTGAGTACCTGTGATTGTTTCTTGCCTTCTTTACCATTTGTTTTGCTTTGATTTGTTCTGGTCACTTGAGACACTTGTTTGTTCTATTTTGGTGATGGCCATGCCTCAGCACAGTGTTTACGAGTCCCCTTCCCCGTTCCACCATGGAAGTCCATTCCCATCCCTTTACCACCCACACCAACTGCAACACTCGCATCACTCTCCGTTGCACTTGAGCACTGGACCAGTGGAGTCAAATCTGGTTTCGTGTGCTCCCAACACACCTCCTTCGTCCTCACCGCCATCCTCGGCATCTTCCTCGTCGGTATCGAATTCAGCTAACAATTCAGGTTCTAATAGTCATAATCCCGGTCCCGGTACTCCGACCAATCAGTCCAATGCGGGAGTGAATGCATTGCTCGAGATGACGCCTCTTTCCCCAGGCTCAGCTGAGCACCATTCATTGCCAACCTCGGCGCCTTCCACACCTTACACTCCGACCACACCGGCCACTAGTGATCTTTCACATCTGGATGCAACTCCGTCCACTGCATATTCGCCTTACAGCAGCACATCATTCAGCTTGCCTTCACCATCGTTCCACTCGAGCCCAATGCCGGCTCACTATAACCATCACACCCCTCCGGTGGCACATCACCACCATTCTCACCGGTTCTCGCCCTATGGTGCCTACCACCCTCACCATCACATGAGCGGTAATTACTCGAGCCCCAATTCGCAATCTTCGATGTCGCCAATCGATCCATCGACTGATGGGCAGCCACTGTCGCGACTCGCGACCGCAACAGCCCCAACTCAGCTCTCCTCAAGCCGCATCCGCATATCCACACGGTGCATATAACGGTGTGAATGGATCACTGAACGAACCGTACCACCAGAGCAGTCAGCAGTCTCTCCAAGAATCACACCATGCCCACTCGTACCACCCTTATTTGGGCAGCTATCACCAGCAGCAGCAACAGCATCACCAGATGCACTCTCACCACCAGCAAGCGTCTCAGAATACAAACCATACTCAGTTGCATCATCTCCACTCACCAGGCTCCATGCTTGATCCGTATGGTAAGGACAATATGGCCGGGATGGCGCTGGTCGGGTCAGCTAATTTCATCTAGGTTTATTTGCAACTGAGGTTAATTGTTGTGCCAATTTGTGTGTCATCCTGATCGCACTTGGTCAGTTCGATCGTTACGGCCTGCTGTGTGCCTTAATTGAAGAGCTGTTTTCGGTGGCTTTCCTAATTGATTAATAATTTCCCAGTTGAGACCAACACAAGACGATAATTGCCACGAGATTGTCACTGTTTTGTTCCACTTTTGCCTTTCGTTATTAATTCGACTGAATTGTGTGCGTTCAGTTGGTCTTTTAATTACAAATTGGAGCCTCCATTCGAGATTGAACGTTGCGATTTGATCCGGTTTGCGCTTCGGTTGTGATCTTGACCGTCTCTTCCTTGCACATATTTTCGTGCACTTTTTTTGCCTCCAGTTCTGTCGAGTGATCTAGATTTCTAATCTTTTGTTTACGTGTTTGAAGTGAGCACTTTGTCTGATGGCAACATTGATTCTGTCCCCTTGGACAGCGTTTACTCACTTGTCGTGATGTATCAATTGGAGATGGCCTTGCCACTCTCCACCATTCACCAAGCATCCTCCTGGTGACTACTAGTCAATTGTCATTACATAATCGTGTTAACAGACCTCTTACATTTAAAATCGATCTATTTACGATCGAACGCGTGTATGTGTGTGTTTGTGCTGATGAGAACGCGCGCGCCATCGATTTGTCTGTTTGCTAATGATAGTGCCTGCATGGCCATTGATGCCATTTGCCGATTGACTGTGCGTGCAATGTGCCTCCACTTTGCAAAAATCAAATTAAACATTAGTGCAACAATAAGACAATTCTCGACACATTCCTTGCACCTTAATTATACTCCTAACTCAACATTTGCACTATCTCGGCCATTTCATTGCTTTCAAATGAAATGTAGTGAGAAATATTTCTGTGGTCTCAATGTGAGTTTTCAATTCCAAATGTGAATTTATGATCTATTTTGTTGACTCTTCACTAATTTATCTCAGACCTCACCGACGATCTTTCTGATAATAACCGATTTTGAATTGGCCATTCAACAAGATGGAGAACAAGAGACAAACAGTGAAACTAAAAAATTGTACGTTCACAAAGTTGTGCTCGCATCACAGTCTCAATATTTCTATTCAATGTTTTCACATGGAACTGAAGAAAATCTTAACAATTGTGCAACAATTGAGATCGACAATTTTAGACTGACTGAATTCTTCGAAGAGATTGTGAAATTCATTTACACTGGAAAAATTGATCAATTTGAAAACGAAATGCAAGCGTTGGATTTACTTTAACTTGCCGACATGGTAAAGATACTTGAAATTTGAAATTGGTTTTAATTTTTTGTTCTTTGTTTTCAGTTTCTTTTGAGTGAATTGAAAAATGCCTGTGAACAATATCAATAACAATATCTCAACTCGATAATATCAAACGAAAACGCAGTTAATCTATTCGCAATTGCTAATCGATTCAATGCGGACACTTTGGAGAAAAGTTCATTCGAATATATTTACTAGTGAGTTCAACTGACTCACAACAATTCACTGAGTAGTAATGTGTTTTGGCTGTATTTGATTAATTTTTATTTATTTATAGTAATTGTAGCGAAATACCTCGGGAACAAATTGAGCAACTCGGTTCGAAATTATTGACTCAAATGTTTTACTGGAAAGTCAAACTGGATAATGTTGCTGTGTCGCATGCTGTTGAAGATGAAGTTGATGGGCCGATTGATAATGCTGTGCTGATTGATGGCGGTGATCAGGTTGACTTTTCTGTTGCTTTCGTGCCGCCACCAAATGATGAAGAGGAAGGCGATATAGATGTACGATAATAATCAAATAATTAAATTTTATTAACAATTTTGATTAAAACATTCAAACACAAACATCATTCTCTGCCCACCACTCTTGTACATTGACATATCCACCTGATGGCTTCTGTCTCCACTTGGGGGCATGCAACATTGCACACAATCGACACCAAAAGTATTGATAAATTCGCTCACTAGTGACTTCCATTCAAAGTATCGATTGTAGGCTCGATCATCACGGTCTAGTTCATGTAGATATTGTGCCAATTGAGCTGGTGAGTTGAAGTCGTTTACTTTAATGTACGAATTCGGTGGAGCTGAACGGTGGTAGTCAACGGCACTGGCACCACCCATCACAATTGGAACAATGTTCAGTGTGTCCAAATTGGCGCCGAGACTGTTGACAAAGAATTTTTCGGTAATGTAATCGCGACAGTTGGAATTCTCAAATGCAAGGTAAAATTTGTAATCACGATTGAGCATGTTGAAACAGTCGTCTCCACCAGTACAAGTCATCGTTCCGCAGCGTCCATAAATGTCCACTTGAATGTACTCGGACAGTTGTCAGGCATAGTCAAGTCGGTCATTACTTGTTACACAGTTCGACACAAACCAGGCCACTTTCTTTGTTATGTTTGCTGCATAATTTCGATTCTGTAATGACATTTTCAATTAGACAATTAGCAAAATCACATTCAAAATATCACAATTTTACCTGAATCAATGAAGAATTCAGAGCAGATGACTCAAACAGGTCAACATCTGCTGTCAAATTGTTCCAAATAGATCGATATGAGACAAACTTTTCTTATGGCGCTACAATGTCCGAATTGGCTCGCGATAAGTGGCTGTCCAGTTGAATAGTTGCACATTTGAATTGTGTGAAAAGAATGTTCGCGTGTTGAGTGGCGATTCGAGCAGGTACAAAATCCTGATTTGGTCCCAATTTGAGCGGCTTAACCTATGTTCCACACCGAAGCCAGCGATTAACCAGCACTGCATCGGCAGTGTTGAGCAAACTTAATTTGTCCGTGATAGAACACGATTGAACTGGACAGTTGTCTTGGCGGAATTTTGTTTGACCAACAGGTAAACCCCACGAATTTCTTCCTGGGATAATCAAAATATTTTGAGTAGCAAAGTTGAGGATTAACTTAGATTATAATCATCTGGAATCATACATTAATTGGTTGACAATTCTGTCCGTGTTTGAATCAGCAATGTTCGATACTTCTTCGGGCCAAAATGATAACGAGGAATTAGATGAAGGCCGAATGGTGCCTTTTCTCATGAACCATGGTTTGGCTAATTGCCATTGGCCTCTGTTTTCTTTCAATTGATAGTTGACACCAAAAATGAGAGGAAAATGTTCTTGATTCAATGACGAATTTGATAACGAAGATGGCGACAATGATGATAAAGTTAGCGGTGATGAAGAATGGTTGCTAAATGTAAAGAGGTACAACGATAACAGCCCAAATATCACTAAAACCAGGAATACAATTCGAATTATTGACAGTTTAGTAAACTTTTAGAGTAGTCGAAGCAGATTGCGACTTGGCATGTTTACTAAAAACATTGGTTGAGTAATTTAAATAGCCTTTCCAGATTTTGGCAATTGATTGGTCAGATCAAATATTTTTATTGCAAACTTTTGTGGTCCTTCTTCCGAGCCTTGGCCACTGCCTTCTCCGGTACTAGTCGCTTCGTACACTCTACAAACAAAATGAACCATCAGGATCATCATCAAGAGCAATCCACTGTTGGATATTATTGGATAATGCAAAAACATCTCGAAACAACAATGCTAGTTGATATTGTAAGTACATTTAGATCTTCAACAAGTGAGTCAACAACTTCATTACTGCTCACTGACAAATTGCAGTGAATGAACACTGCGGCAGAGGCCGACCGCGCGCGACACTAACGAGCCAACAACGAAACAAACAGAATTCGCTCAATGTTTCTGTTCTTATGTTGCTTACCGCACCAAGCAAAAACAATTCCGTCGCCAGAATTCGATGGCTGTCCAACGGTAGCCGTGGTGCACTTGTGTTGTGAACTCACTCGATTCTGTTAGTACACGCTTTATGTGTAAGCAGTCTTCACTGCGTTTGTTTCCATTGCCACTTTTGCTCATCATTCGGTTCTCATCCATTTCTGCATTGATTGTCCAATTTTGACCACGTCTTCTTCTTCACCTCCTTATAAAGTAAGGCTTGTCTTGTCATTTCATCTCGATATTTTTCTCTCCTTTCAATAATTCGGAATTGTGTCAACTACTACTGAACAGCACTCGTCAACTGATGTAGTCGTTAGGCCGCGCCTTGTCTAGTGCCACTCAATGCAATTGGACTCGTTCAAAGAAAGTGATTGTGACAATTAAATCACTACAAATTTGATCTGCCACACAGATCATCTGCACATGTGCCTTGGCTGGGGGCAGCGAAGTGTTCAAGAAAATTAGTCCCGATGTGTGCACAATTAAAATGACTTCCTGAATTGATCAATTAATTAATGTGCACCACTGAAAACTGTTAAGTGATCAAGTGAAGATCATTCAAAGAAAGTGACTGCAGAATGTCATTGTCCATTTATTACGATTCTGACATTCTCCTTGTTGGTGTCAATAAATTATCGTTTCCTGTTCACCTGTATGGCCAATTCAACTGACTAATTGTGATCAACCCCTGAAATGATTGCCCTAATTAGCAACTCTGGGGAACACTTTCAGAGAGTCTCCAAGTTGTGCTGTTGTGCATTGGCATCTTTCGTTTATCTGCCAATCGGTTGATGGACAATTCCGTGAATAGGCTCCATCTGGAGGTGAGAAAAGAGACTGTTTAGTGTTGGCCTGTATTTGTTCAGTGTGCGATGTGTGCACATGTGGTCAATCTTTCCTAAAGTGGCTCAATATATTTAAGTTGTTCTTCCATTGCGCAATCTACTGAATTAGATCGTCACCTAATTGATTGCAGTGTAAGTTTGTTTCTATTAATAATAGCTACTATTCCAATGGCTGTCCGAGCAATCTGTCCTAATTAGGTCCGTGCGTTTTGCATCAATGCATTCGGTAATTAATTATAATTATAGACGACCGCGGTTAGGGCAGCCGGCATGTTTTTGTGTCCACATGCAAGTTGCCAAGTGTCAACTACCTTTGGTTCGTGCTTGTCTGACGGGTTGTGTGCTTCCAGATGAACCACGACTCCCTTCTGATCGGAACAATGCCGTTAGTAACGTTACCGGTTGATTCATTCTGTGCAGACGTTTATGTCGAATAGAGTGAGTCAATGGAATGGTATACATTGTACACATTGCGCAATGTGAATGTGCTGTGTTAGGTTCGCTTGTTGATTTGAGACAATCGATTGCATCACGGTGGAGTATCGTGGAAGCATCGCAAGCTATCGTTGAGCGATCAATGACTTTTTGACTAAATGACACTTCATTGTCGACCTGGCCAAATGATGACAACCTCGTTGACGGAGGTCACCGGCAACACCACCAAACCAGCAAGACACTTCACTCGGTCGGTGTGCGCACTGTACACTGTGCATGCTTTCTGTCCAACAGTGAGTGATTGGCACAACTTGGACAACTCGATGTCCACAGGACAAACTGCCCTTTAGTGGACTATACACACTGTGAGAATGGTATAGCATTATTTGGCAAATATTGAATTTCAGTTAATAGTTTCATTGATATTCGACACACTCGGGCAGATTGACTCGCGGCGTCTTGATGCGTCCGTGATGATTGTACACTTTCTTCTTGCTCACCTGATGCCGGCCTTCAGTGTTGTTTCAATTAGAATGTGAACTCGATTTATTGACAAACAGACTCACTCTATCAAATACAATGTCCGATCGGTCAATAGAATTGGCTCATTCGATATATCCGACGAACAGACAAACAATATGCCTGGCCATAGCCAGTCATTGGACTCGATTGCTAATCGATCTATCACATATGTTATTAATTCAATTTTGGTTGACCAAAGCCGCCAATTACATCCAATCAATGTTTCATTTATTATCAGACAGAATGGTCGGACAATTGCTCGCTTAGTGCGAATGCGACTAGATTGACAAATGGCATGCCATTATGCATAACCCCACGGTGGCGGCATCAGCTGAAGGAGATTGTACTCTCGGCACCTACCAAACAACCGAAGATTATGGTGACAGTCAGACTCATTAAGAGGCAATTGCAATGAATCTGCACATGCAATCGACAGTTTGATTCATCTTTTAGTAGTGCAACAATATCATGCTCATTCGTGGTGGCATTTTCGTTTTCCTCCAGTCGCGCAATACAAAAAATAAAAAATGGCAATAATAAGAGTGGAGCCATCGAGGCAATTAGTCTGTTGTTGAGGATTTATTTGCCGTTAATTCGTTCTGTCGAGTAAATGAATCACTAGTGGTTAAGTGGTCACCCAATCGCGGTGTCGTCAATTTTGTTTTGTATGCCAATTGGCAGTAATGCACTTAACGAACTGACTGAGTCTGTCCTGCCACCAACTCTGTTATTGTTCCACCAGTGAACCCACCTTTACCGAGACAGCTCCTTGTTCTAATCCATGTTGACGGACTTGTCATGTCGAAATTTACCCAACGTAATCCTACATCATTGATGTAACATCAAGGTTTCTTCTTTACCGTTTAGTCTCGTTAGATCAATGTGGAGCAAGCGAAATTGAAGTTTGCACTGCAAACTTTGCAGGGCCAAATGTGGCGCGTGTTGATAATCTTGCTTGCCATTTCTCGTCTTTTGATTCTGTACTTTGTTTGAAGCTAGGCGACCACATGTCGATCACACAACCTTTGCCATGACACACTCGTGTCATTTGCAGATTGGTTGTTGGACCCAAGTGGAGACACTTCCCGTAGAGCATCATTCATCACAGAGCATTAATCGTTGCACATGATTTTCTATCAAATAACGAGCCAAATCGTGAAAAGGACAATTATTTTGCTTAATTATGCTCAACAGTGAAACCCCAAATTGCATTCCACTGTCGAGCTCGACACTTCATTCCGTGCAGGGCACTGCATTGAGCACCCATTTAGTTGAGTTTTGTTTGTCTCTTCAAATTCTCGTATGTAAACTGTTGGCGAACCTAAGAATAAAAGATAAGCGATTAAATTAGATCACAATGACTTGTGTTCGATCATACCTTTTCGGTGAACAACGATTCAAAGTCCCACTTATCGGTGCCTCTTCATCCTTGTCCTCGACTATGGTCAATCGAGCCTCTCTCGGCATGTTCTTGTTGTCCACTTTGGTGTCTTTCTCTGAGTACCATGGTCACACACGAAGAACGTATTTATTTGATAATGTTTGTTGTCTAATTCTGTGGCTAGTTTTCTCACGGAAAAGTATTTCACTTAGTGTGGGTCTATAAATAGCGAGAGTCAATCATTTCACCCTTTTATTTTGCCTGTCGATTGAGCTTATCTGTCCAAAGTGACTCAAATACCAACTTAGAGAGGAATTATCGTTCTCGTTGCAATCGCCAACAAGTGATTGCCCCGCTGAGGCTAATTGCCACACACTTTGAGGAAAAAAATTGTCTGATCGAGGTAATTGCAAATTGGCCAAATTGATGCTGTCTATAAAGATGACTATTATTGACACTTAATGATCAGAAATGAATAAATTACACTGCACGATTTGCCACTGGCTGTATATACAGCGTACATGTCTTTTGTTGCGAATGGAATTGACGAATGGACACCCCGTCTGAACTCGTTGCGTTATTGGTGTGCACATGAATGGGCCTTTGATGGTGTCACAGAATTAGCATTGTCACTGTGGCGTTGATTGTATCTCGAAAACTTTATGACACTCAACTTGAGGTGATTTAATGCTTTTGCATTTGGTAGTTCAGTTTGCACTTGCACTTTAGTTAGTGTCCGCATATGTGTGCACCAGGAATGAGTCACTTGACGCCATTTCTGGGCCTTTTTTGTTGTTGTTCACCTTTGCAATTTGCAACCCATTCGCACCATCGGCATCAGACTGCAACACCACAATTCATTTGTCAGGTGCGTCATCTTTTAATTGAGTAGTGATCACTTGTGTTATGTCTCGAATTGTGTCGAATGTATTTGCATAACAAACCAAGCAGCACAGACCAATCAGTGGAATGATCTGTACAGTGTACACGGCTCAGAGTGCAACACGATTGGCACATTACAGTTTGGTTGGTGTGTTGGTCCGTGGTCGTCACTAGTGCCCTATGCCAAGCCTACTTTATCTAGGCTATCAGGCTAGTGCACCAGCATCAGCATCACATTTGTGTGCAGTCAAGGTGATCGTATTAACGTTACCACTAACGGTACTTGTCGCGCCTGTAGTGTGCTAATTGTGCGTATCATTCACCTGTGCTTCTGTGCCACTTGTCCTTGTGTCCCTTCTCACGGTTAATTCCAATCCCTCCATTCGATTAGTGCACTGACATTGAGTGTGTTATCTTGTCAGTTGTATTGTTCATCTTTAGGCTCAAGTCTCGTCTCCCGCACACACATTCGGTGACCCACACAGAACACGCGACGCTAGTTCCGGCACCATTCTTCGTGTCTGTGAAGTGAGCGAGCCAGAGACACTCAACTCGATCCGAGCAGGCACTCACCGTGTACACTGTACTGTAACGAATTAGTCGACTTCTTCTTATACCTTTTTCATACGATGCTTCGACTGCTTGGTGGCGCATCGTATGGTGGTTTCGGTCGAGTCATCGCCACTAGTCAAGTTCGTACTGTTGAAAGCGGTCATGCCTATGACTTTCTTTACATACCAGCCTCATACATACATAAATAGCATATGCTTTTGTCGTGCAAGCCTCACTTGCACATACATGTATGCTTGCTTGCCTCTTGGCTGTAATATTTAGTCGTTTCTAGATTTGATACATTCACCTCCAAACCGCTTGTTCTTTTGACCTTCAAACCGCAAATTGACTATCACCAAGTTTATTATCATCATGTCATCTGCTGTACCTCAATCACCGAATGTGTCCGTTGTGTTAGCTGAATTGCTCGCAGCCCAGAAGGAGGAGACTCGCCGGTGGCTACGAACTGAGATGGACCGTCTCGTGGGCCCAATGCTCGACTCGTTCTTCAACAGACTCGAAACTAAATTGACCAATGGACAGGGACGAAGACAATCTTCGGGTGGTGGTCTTGACGGTGCCCAGGTGGTAAATCCAAATATAAATCAATCGGCCAATTTCAGTCTCCAACCATCAACTTCATCTCACCTCAACTCACAATATGTCAACTATTCTCACCACCAGCCAAATGGCCCAATTAATACTCTGGATTCTATTTCTAACCAGCAACTGAGGTATTGTAGCTCAATTTCTTATATTTTAATTTTAATTTTAATTTAACTTTCTACAGTCAAACTCAACCTGTAACAATTAAAGAGGAGCCAAACACTGTTCAACATAATAACCACGTGGACGAGGAATGTGATTGTGAAGAATGTGTGGATAAATGGATTGAGGTGAAGAAAGAAGATGATGATGATGATGAATCGCCATCTCGACCTGTGAAGCGACCAAGAATGGACACAACTCAACCTTCTTCACTGCCTCAATCTCATCTTCAGCCGAATCATTTGTCAATGTCAGCATCGAATCCGTTTACTCAACGACCGAGTGATCAACAAGCAAGCATGCACTTTGACGACAATTTAGACGACGACGTCGACCAGGAGACATTGGACCAAGTGAAGAAAGGTGAGATTGAACAAAGTGATTCGAATTCAATTGATGATTTGATTTGTTTGACAGAAATTAAAGAAGAAGAGGAAATGAAACGAAGGGAGAACGAACATGAGGGTGGAGATGAGAGACATGATGAAGGCGACCGATTGGCAAGTGAATTGAGTGAGGGTGAGTTGTTGTTATATATATGTAACATGCAACTGTTTGCATGTTAAATGTCTACCTTTCTACCAGAACTAGATACTAGATACTGGTACTAGATGTCACTGTCCAATGATTATCAGCTATTGAGTTAGTTGCACTATGACCAGGTCGATACCGCCTTACGATTACCTTTGAGCTTGTTTACTACTTTATCAGTTCAGCGTCTAGTGGTTCACTGGAAAGCTAATACACGATTGGCAGGGCATGGTCAAACATAACTTTGACTGTACAGAGACCTAGTATGTTTGTTTTGACCCTAGGCTTCACTGTGCTTCTGCCCTTGCAGAGTAGACGTGGTTTTGAGCTTGACTTAAGAATGTCAAATAAAAGCTCATTGCGGAGGCGAGGAAAGGTCACTTTTACTTTTTGGTCTCTCTTCGGCCTGGTGTGCTATGAGGACAGAACTCTAAACCTCAATCTTGTTTGCTGCTCTCTGTTTCTCCCATGCTTTCACGCACATGGGCGATCAACTGAAGCCGATTTCCTATTTCCCCTCGCTTTCACTAACTTTGCGCATCCGCCTCAACCCAACTGGTATACCCAATAAACGCCCATTTGTTCACTGAATTCGACTCAAACTTCATATATTCTTTTTGAAAAGTATTCTCATTGTTGTTGTACTTCTTTAGCTATCGACACTCGTGCGACCATCGAAGAACCTGGACATGACAATTCTATGGCGGAACAGTCTATAGTGATTCAACCAACTGATGGCGATTCAAGCAATGAAATTGAAGAGGAAATTGACACCGAGCCCACAACTGATCCTATTCAACCGAACCTTGCCCAACCAAATCGTCAATGGCAATGTTCATATTGTCATAAACCATTTGATCGCAAATCCGCATTGCAGAGACATGTTCGAGTGCACACAGGAGAACGTCCATTTCAATGTGACCTGTGTGCGAAACGATTTAAACTGAGAAAAAGCTTAGCCACACATCAACTGATTCATCAAAATTTAAAGAATTTTCGCTGTCCCGAGTGTAACAGACGATTTAATCGAAAAGATAATCTTGACTCTCATCTCCGAACACATTCTGGAGAGCGGCCATTCGCGTGTCGTCATTGTGACAAGTCATTTCCTAAATCGGATACTCGGAACAAGCACGAACAAGCCAAGCATCAGCAAGTCAAGCCATATCGATGCAAAGAATGTGGTCACACTGCCACTACACAATCAGCTGTAATCAAACACATTCGAGTGGTCCATTTGGAATTGCCTCGAACCATCAAAGAACAGCAAGCACTCAACATCGTCAATGATCGAGACCCGGCAGAGTTGGTTGAGAAGGTGTGAGCTATTTTGTGATTAGCTATTGCTTTATAGTGCTTTATTTGCTTTATTTTGGATGAATCGATTGTATGAATGTCAACAAGTGGTGGTGTGTTGTTTTGACTGCACTCTGTTCTGTAACTTAATAAATACTTAATTATTGACATGATTTATGTTTTACGAAACTGATTTAGAAAAAGAGATTTAATTTGTTTCAAAAAGTGTGGTATATGTATTGGAATTATCAAATCACTACTATTTCAAATTATCTAAAGACACTCCACCAACTGTCGATGTTTGTCCCACAGGTAGCGAGCATCATCCACCAGTAGGTCCGGTCCGCTGTTGTCGTGTTGTTGAAGATCGGCCAGTGAGAATAGTCGCAGCAGTTCGATTGAACGTTTCATGACTCGTTGAGAAAGAATCCTGTGTCCGCGTGATGAACAAGATTGAAAATCCGGTGATAATTCCTCACACCCGTACAGTAAGCCCAGTTTGACAGTGTGCAAATACAGTGCGGGCGATATTCCATTGACCAACTCCTTAATCTGACAAAAGCGTTCAAAGCACTGTCGAGCCATGCGAGCTGTTCCAGGATAGGGCGAGTGCTCGCAATGATCAGCCAATTGATTGTACAGCAAAGCCAAATTGTAATAATGTGGCACTGCTTTGGACAGTTCCGACAGTTGACGCTCCCATTCGGCAAGTTGAGCCAAAGTACACAATCTTCCTGCCAAAACAATCTGCTCGTATGATTGCACCATAAGCATGCACCACCAATATGCGAATGCCAATTAATTACAAAGCATAGAATGAGTACTTTTGTAGTAGAAGCATCCATCTCGGAGCTATCCTCGTTGACGAGTCGTTGTATGCCTTTAACATTTGCAAACGCACCAACCATCAGCAAGGGGCAAACCATCCAGGCAATCACTTGGCCATCTGAACCATCACTGAGAACGAGTGCATTCTGTCGCAGACCACCAAAGACAATGTGAAATCAACTGAGCAAAAAGTACACCCGCAGAGAAATTCTCAGCCTGTGTCAGTGATGACATTCGAATAAATGCTCCTTGATTGGCCTAATTAGTGGAAGGTGACTCCACCCGAAATAAATGTCTTTCTCGATGGCCAATCATCACCAAAAAACAGTCAACAACTACGACAACAACGAGGGAACCAGTGACCACCGCGTCAATTAACCAACAGACAAGTTGTCTGAGATAACTCATGAGGACTTGGTCATTTAACGACTTGTCCACTACTGAAGGCGAACAAGCATAATGATTCATGATTCATTATTAATGAACCACTTCGTACAGCCGAGTCAAACAAAACTACGGTCAGACGAAATAAAACGAGTTTGTTGAATGCAAATAGGCACTCGCATTTACTCCTGGTTTATGGTGACCATAGTCGGTGCCATTTGTTTGTGTGTCCACTGCACATTGTGATTGCCATCTCTGTAAGTTGCTATAGTAGCAGCAAAAGACCAGGCAGCAACAGTTCCGACAGTAAAGCACCGCCGTAAGGTGTCCATTTCAAGGCTCGGCTCAGACAGCGTCCTCGAATCATCCAAACTCGTCTAAAGAAAAAAAGCGACAATGACACTAGTGACGGCAACCCAAATGCTAAATGACGCCAAAATGAACTAACAGAACAAGCGGGCACAGTTGCAATTGCTTCTCAACATATGCTGTCAAAGGCAAACAATAAAATGAAAAGTTTTCACCAAACAATTAATGCCAATTATGGCTTGTCGTTCCATTACGCGCGCCATTCCTAATTGAAGCATAATCGCCCTCATCAAATTATTGGCTCTATTTCCTTCATAAAACTAGGCAATTTTGGCCGAGTAATAGTTCATTGGTTTATGTGGTAATTGGGTGAAGGACCACTCCTGGCAAATGCTTCGGTCCTCGGCCATTGTTTTACTTCGGTAAACAGAATGCTACTAACGGGTAGAGCAAATGTGAATCAATTGACCATTAGTGGCAGACTTGCTCTCCCTAGCTAAGCTCCAGTCTAGTTCAGCAAAGAGCAAGTTGATGCGAGAGAAATATGTTTTACAAGTGAGTATGAGTGACTTACGAAATACAAAGTGCACGAGTCGGTGAGAATGTGCCAACTCAAGCCACTCTCCCAATCGATGATTAATATATTAATGTTTAGACAAATGGATGCACGTTTCATTAGGAAAGTTGCATGCTCAGGCTAAACTTCGCGGTGCCGTCACTTGGGCCATTTAAACCATATTGAGTTTGGCCATAAGGTATTCATTAAATACGATTCAAATCTTAGATTTGAAATCTATCATGCTTTAAATTACAAAACAACAGTTTAACTTAAACTTTAAGTGAGCCGATAGGAAAGACGGGCAGCAGCCACAGTTGACATGCCGGCAGGTCGAAAAGCGCCCAAATGGACACATTGACCCAGAAGTGTTTATTGAAAATTGAATAGACAGACGAACGTCGGCACCGAAGTGAGTGAAAGGCGACATTTGAGTGTTTTGTCAACGAATAACTGTGAGCCATATTACTCAAAAGTATAATGTATAATATAGCGAAGGCAAACAGAAGAAAACTTAATTTGGAACCATTTTCGTGCCTCAAATCAAAACGCGCTCAAACAAGCGGGCATAGGCTATGGCGTTTGGTTAAGATGCAATTGGGAGCAGCCAGTCACTAACAAGCCATCAAGTGTAGACTGAGTATTTCTAGAGAGCAATCTTACCCAAAAGTTGATTTTAGACACTAATTCCAACCGGCGCGACTGTATCGATCGATGCGGTGACTAGTGCAGCTACATTGCCGTCTTCTGCCGCTGAAGAGGTGGGTGTGCGTGAGTTCGCCTGTGGCCCATCTCAGATGGCCCATCTGAAGAAACAAAATAATCATTAAATTGATTTTAGATTTTTAAATTCAACAATATTACCAGATATATGTATTAATAGTAGTCAACATAGATTGCTTCTCAGAATTTGCAAAATGCGTTTCAAATTCATCCCTTTGTTGTTGAAAATAAAAGCAATTTTCTCAGTTAGCCTCGAGTTGAGCATCTGGCGACACTCTTTCCTCGACTGCTGTCTCTAATTAAAAATAAAATTATAATAAAGTTAGATAATAGAATAATTAAACTGATTAAATAAACATTTTAAAACTTACTCATCACTTTCTCGTTGTCATCTAATGATGCCACTTTATATTCGTCTGCGATTTGCGTGGAGCCATATTACGATCGAACGGGTTTGAGTAAGGTGAAATAAAAAGTCACTCACACAAATAAAACTTTGATGGAGATAATAAGTACTTACACACTCACTTACACTCACTCAACACTTACACTTCAATAATCGACGGTAATTTATCATCGACGGTTGTTATAACGAAGACTGATTCAGTCTGACTGAATGCATGCATTATGGCTGCATTGCTCCAGCAGCTAGCAGCAACATTGTAAACAATTGCTCAGCTGTGACACTAGTGACACAAACAAACTCATGAACTTTCAATTTATTCAGAGAAATCGTCATCTGCTTGTTTTGTCTGTTTTGGTGTTTTTCTCGGACCTTTTGTGTTTTTGTTTGAACCACATGTCTGACAACTAAAGCTAAAAAGCCCGGTATACAAGGCTTTAAGTTAGAAGAAATATAAGGCCACTAAAGATCATTCCAACTTTGAAGTATCTTCACCTTGTCTTCTTCCTTGTGACAAGGACCTTGTCAAACATTATTGGTGATTATAAACATTCTCTCACTTTCGTCGACATTTGGCATCTAAGCAACACGCCGATGATTGGTACTTTTAAATGTATTGGTATGTTTTTATATTATATTTCAAATTCAACAAATAACTTTTTTAATCTTAGGCAAAAAGGAACATGAACTCCAGTTATGTCGATTTGAGTGAGTCTGGGAGCGTTACAAACAGAATAAACTGCCTGTGTAAATTAATTCAATTGGAGATTTTTACTTGGAAATTGATAACGAAGTGGATATGAAATCCGGGAAGGAAAATGACAGTGATGAAACTGACATCGACAGTGATGAAGCTGAGTATGTTCTCAATGCCGAAGTTGTCTATCTTAATGATCGGGATAATCTTGAAGAAGGCAATGTTCGACAAAATGTTTATGTGAATATTGATGAAATTGTTCAACCGTTCGTGATCACATGCTTCAAGAAGAGGCTTCAAATTTTCCTGAAAAGTTATTAGAAAAGTCTTATAATAATGAAGAATACTATGAGTTTGCCACTCAAATGTTTCGAGATTCCCTTGAAGAACGTCTCTCTGTGAATGTTCCACTCAGCAGTCTTCAATATATTGGCCATTAATTTGGCCAATCGAGTTAGTGCCCGAGAGCTATTTGCGGTGACCACTTCACCACTTTGCCAATGATAAGTAATTTTGCATCGATTGCCACCAAACTACTTGTTCGCATTGACTGGAGATTTTGTTTATTTGGAAAAGTTCAATTTATTTAAGCAAGATTGCATCAAATTGAAAAGCACTATCAGGCTTGTACATTCTAACTCTAATTCAGCCTGGCTAGAGAAAATATATTGTCAACGTAAGTTTGTTGTTTATTATGTACAATACAATTCACCTAGTTTAATATTTGCACAGATATTGTTTCTCTGGCCGATTATGTGACTGGCATTATTATAATCAATTGCTTAAAAGTTGGCTTACATCAAACCGGACCGACAAAACTTCTCACCAAATTGACTCAGTGGAAATTATCGATCGTCATGCAAAATTCCCTTTCGGGCCTTGGTCGGTTTATTTAGCAGAAATTCGCGAAGGTTCACTTCAAAAGATGTCCTATTTAGCTTGCTCCAATGTATGAATGATTGCATTTGGTCTAGATACCTCGGCACATCACTCCAAAAGCAAAGGAGACTATTTAATGAAGTAAGCCATTGAATTGGCATATGCTTACCATAAACCAAGCATAAGAACAGCAACCAAAATTGGTTCGAGATACATTTTGGTCCGACTATAAATGAATCTCAAATCGACAAAAAGGTTTGTTGGCATCACATTCAAATGCGAATGCTTCAATATAATTATTATAATTATAACTCATTTCAGATCTAATGAACTGTACATGAATACATTCTTCAACCAGAAGTGATCGAAAGATGCGGCTTTTTACACGAAATATGGGCTTATGATGTGGTGCAAACAATATTGAAAAGTATTGCCTAATTCCTGGAGTTGGTTATTCAGGCATTCGCACTGTGGAGACAATAAACTGAAAGAGGCAACATTCGGCAAAGTTTGTCTGGCTGGATTAGAGTCTAGAGGCCTTAGACGCTCAAGTTTGTCATCTTTTCCAACAACAACATTCCACTGTTTGATTTAGCCCTTTCATGTAAGTTGTAACTGTTAATTCTTAATTTCTTTTATCGAGCCTAATTATATTCCTGTTATTATCCAATTGGATTAACATTAATGTAGAATAACATTTGCAAAAAAAACATTCCAACGACGACAGCCACGTAGTTGCTGCAATCTAATATATTAGAAAAGAATCCACTACTAACACAATTCAACCAAACCTTCCCCAATCAAATTGTCATGCATTCTACATTTTTTAAAATTATATACAAAAATATATAGACAGAATTAAATCGAAAAATAACGATCTATTGTCTGTAATTAATGATAATTATTGGCACAGTCTGGGCATTTGAATATGGTTAAAGTGGATAATGGTGCAAGTAAAGGTTCAATATTGTAAATGAACAAATTTACTGTTTAGAAATCGACAAACAAAATATTGCATGACCTTAACCAATTTATCAAAACATAATCAAACCTTAACCGTGTTAATAATATTCGAAAAATGTTCACCAGGGTAAACAGTAGTGAGATTGTACTTGGAATCGTTGTGTTGATCAAGTTTGGCTTCGGTCATTTCCGCCACATACGGTCCATACGCCACAGTGTGCCGCTCAATGTTTGTGCCCTTACGAATGATGAAACCTACTCGGAAGCTGGTCTTGTAATGCATACTGGTTCCGCTGGTGTCGTTGCTTTTGTTACCTTTGGGGAAACCAAATGTACAACAAAACATGGTAACCTTGTCTGTCTCGGTGCAGTTCTCCTCTTGATGAATTCGTTTGGCCAGCAGAGATTGGTTGCGATTGGTTGGCAGAAACAAATCGTTTATTTTTTAAAAAAAATGGACAAATGGACAAAACCAATTGATTGAATTGACGAGATGATCACTGATCATAGATCACGTGATTGTTCAATAGTTCCGAATATGTTCATTGTCGACAAGTCTTGGCATAATCAGGACATTTGCCCTCCAAAAGCAGAACATTTTAAAACTTTAATGAGACATTTTAGAAAATGAGGATCTAATGCATTGACCAAATTGCTGTCATTTAGTCACGGTCAAATGTTTAATGTTATTTACAGATGAGACATATGTTTCACAGTAGAGAATGGACCACATCGATGTAGTCCGAGGGTTTGCCAGACAGTGCCACATCACTCGAACTTGACTTTGGCTTAAAATGAGCATGCTTGATGTGCATCATGGTGGCGCTCCGAGACGAATTGGAATGTTGACAGTTGGGCCATTTGCATTTGTAGGGTTTGATGCCAAGATGGGATCGTTCGTGGTCCTTGAAATAGGTTGATTTCTTGGCCCGATAAGCGCAACCAGGCTGTTGACACACAAAATCGGGTTTGTGTTGCACTACATAATGATTGTACATTTTCATTTTGTATTCTCCGAAGAATGTACACAAGGCAAAGGAACACCGAAAGTGACCGAGTTCGTGCTGGTTGACGTTGTGTAGGTTTAATTTTTGATATGAAGAAAAGTGTTTGCAACATTTATTGCAATGCCATTGGGTGGTGTGCCGGTGAGATTGTTTGATGTGTTGCCTTAGAATAGATCTAAAACAAAGGATTGACAAGTTAGTTAGTTGATAATCGTTAGTCTAATCATTAACGAAACAAACTTACTGATTATCGAATGATTGTTTGCATTCGCTGACCAAGCATCGTTTAGGACCCATCGAATGTTTCTCCATCAAGTGATCGTTTAGCTCAGTTTCGGTAAATGTTCCTGGACATTCCGACTCGGGACATCGAAGATGGATAGTGATGAACTGTTTATGGTGATCGATCACTTTGTTCGATTGGCAATCCTCGGATGGTTGCATTTGGGACACTCCGCCCACTTCTGGTTGGGCACTGTTTGGTTGAATTGAGTCCATTCGCGGTTTCTTAACCGGGCAAGGTAGTTCTTGTTCATCTTGGTCATCATCAATCAGTTGGACACTATCATCCTCATCATCCTCATCTTCTTCCTTAACTTCAATTCCTCCATTGACACATTCATCACAGTCACACTCTTCGTCATCTGCATCTTCATCGTCACAATTTTGATCTTTCAAGTTGGGATTGGATTGTTCAACTGAAGCATGTAAAGGATGCTCGACTTGGCCTGATGACACATTTGAAAGTTCATCAAAGTTCACATGAGCACACGGGTACATTGTGGGTTGAGCAAAAGATTGTATTTCGGACTGCTCATTTGAATTGTCATCATAAACAAATGATCCAATTGGTTGTTGGTAAGAATAATGGACATTTTGATGTTGTGCGATGAGATGAGATGAACTTGATGGTTGAACATTGAGCATTGCTGCTTGATCCACTTGATCGTGTGATGATGGTTCGAGCTGATCACCTTGAATCATCTCCTTTTCATGGCAATCACCACCCTCTCCCGATTGTGTTCGTTCGAGCCCATTGGTCAATTTGGTTTTGAGTCTGTTGAAGAGCGAGTCGAGCATTGGGTCCACGAGTCGATCCAACTCAGCTCGTAACCATACACGAGTGGCATCCTTTTCTCTTTCAAGCAATTCAGCCAACATGACTCGAAATTCGCGTGACAATGTAAAATTCATCGTGAAAGTAGTAAATGGAAGTACACTTGATGAAGCAACACGTGAGTTTTTAGAAAAGGTTTCACTCCTTATCATATTCTTCAGGAGTTTCAGTTTTCAATTTTGTATTATTTGAAGCTATTTCGTTTAAATTTTGTTGCCAAACAATTTGCTTGTTTTCACTGATACAATCAGCACTCTATGATGAAGTTTTATCTTAAAAAAATGAATACAATCGATTTAATTTAGTTAAATAGTTGAATACTTAATTAGCCAACTCACCATCTGAACTTGATGTGTCTGCCATGATTGACAAAAATGAAATGAAAATGATCAAAATGTATATAATGCTATGCAAAACTTATGCTTTTGTAACTACGACAACGAAAGACAACGATTAAGATAACAATGTTTTTCTAATGTTTGCGTTTGTCGATATTTACATTTCTCACCAACTTTGATATATATCATTCAATCACTCATCGATCATTCACAAACTTGATTCCATCATGGAAACCTTAACAAAAACTAAAATGGCGCCATGTGATCGATGATCCACTGACGAATGTCAAGAATTTAGAACGTATTTTCATGTAAAATGTGTCAATTTTATTTCCAATTTCAATTAAATGGACAAACCCAATGTATTGTATTATCGAGTGACGATCACGTGATTGTTCACTTTGTACATGTCTTGACATAATCGGGACATTTGCCCTCCAAAAGCAGAACATTTTGATCCAACCTGAAAAGTCTAGTCGGTTCAGTCTCAATCGAACCCAAATGTGCCAGTAGACACACTTTGTCGTGCTGTTGTGATGCTTTCAGACATTTCTTTACTGCAAAAGGCAGAAATCTAGCGCCTTTCAACAAGTGCTTTCCAGTCTTGAATGAACTGAAGCGAATGTTGCATTCATCGTCAAGGATTTTGACATTCGCAACTTTTAAATTAAACTTTAAATTATAAATCGATAAATGTAAATGTTTGAATTGCTTTACCAATGTTGAATTTACAAATTTCTCTTAAATTGAGACTCGTTCGAATGATGGGACAACTGGTCGGTGCTGGTTGACATATTTTCAAATACGAATTGGATGAATCAAACATTCTGAAGAATCAAAAACATTAATCATAGTGCAGTTCGAGGAAAAAGAACTTTACTTTGTCAAGTCAGAAAATTCCCAACAATTTCCAGGCGAGATTATCATCATCATCATGAATAATAAACCAAAATTGATGTACGACTTCATGTTTTTCCTCATGTGATTAAAACAAAACAAAAATATTTTTGGAAAAATAGTGTGATTTATAAAAGAAAATCTTCAATCTTCAATCTTATCTTTAGCTAAAGTCCAATGACTCATTGGCAATGACTAACTAAGTCAATATATTAACATTTCAATTGACATAAACTCGAAAGTGAACTCTTTTGACTTTGGCTTATCGTGTTCATGTTTGCTTTAGCATTTATCAACAACCAAACAACCTCAAAATCCAATATGTAAAAGGTCCAATTGACAAATTGTGCACTTTAACCGAATTGATTACAACCAGAACATTTATCCCAAATTGTATTTGTTGTAATGAAATGACAAAACATTACATCGTACAGTATCGTTAGTAGTTAGTGAGCAACACTCGTCGAGTTGAATAATTGTGATTGTGAACATTTACATTATTGTGACGAGTGTTGCTTTCTACTTTTCCATTCTCCATTTTCATAGCTCGATGAAAGACTTGCCACTATGACAGACTCGAGTGCATGTGCAATCGTCCACAGCAGCATTGCGCCACACCGTTCTTTGTGTTACACCGTTCGGTGATTTAGTTGTCCAAGCCAGCCTGTCTGCCTATCCATAACCGCGGATCACCACGAATCGAGTTGAATCGAGTTGAATTGGTGGAAAATTAGCTCGATCGCATAATGCTATTAGTGAGACTAGGCACTACTGGCTGTCATATTTCTGAAGAAGCAATGCAAACGATGGCTAGTCGATCTATTCTCAATTCGAGTCGACTCAATTAGAGTGAACTGGTGGTCAATGTTTATGCAATTGCCAATTGGTGATAAATCAGTTGATTCGAATGCAATACAGAGGTGTTGTGTTTGTTTGTGTGCACTTTGTCTCCTCAACGGAACAGTTGGCGACAAGCTAGTTGGTGACCTCAAACACATTCAACCCTGTTTGTATCCGTTTGACCGATTATCGCCTTGCCTAATCGACTTATCTGCCAAGTAACACCAAACTTAGTGCACTGCCCACCAATGTATACAAACGTACGTAGGCAACCAAATCGGATGGCAATGGATTGCCCATGCACATTGCAATGTGATCGACTAACTTAGTGAGTGCCAATGAATAGGCAACATTGCTTCAGTGTCTGCAGGCCATGGCCTCAGCCGGCATGCCACTCGGCTCATCAGACAACTATTTATTTCCATTTGGTCCAATTTGATTTACGGCACCACCTCAGTTTCTCTTAGGCAATTCATGTTTTGGTCTGTATTTAAATTGATTTATATTTAAATTGCATTCGGTCGCTCGCTAATACATCGATTGTGTCGAATCAATTACTGTCTCGATTCCGTTTGGTAATTAGTGTCGTTTGAGTAGATAGGCGACGGGAACAGGCGGACAGAGGTAAATGATACAGCTACGATTGTCTGTTCGGGATTATTAATGGACAGTTCACTTATGGCAATGTGGATCACGAGACGGCACTGCACCGCTCACACCACTCGTGCATGCATGGGCAAATGATGTAGTTGAGATACTTCGATTTATTCCTTTATTGGCATGTCAGTGTGTGAGAACGTGAATGCAGCCACTCACAAGTATACATTACGAGACTGTGGCAACTGGCCCATCATACTAACTAGTAAGTTTATGGCTCTTACTAATGTTGTTGTGGCTCTATTTGTAGCTTCGTCAAATCAATTTGTCTGTGGAAAGTAACCACTGGGGTGGCCACTGGCCAGCTAAGAAACTATCGTCTCACCAGCCAGTCCACCGTCCCATCGTATTCAGTTTTGGTTTTATTCGTGTCCCACAACCAGACAAGTGAAGATCATCGAGACGAGGATCAGATTCCCATCAACATCAACACTACCACAGCACGTCCCTGCCCTCTATCCCCAATAAAATATTTCTCACTACGCTGAGCACGTGCACAGTGTGTCACTGCACTGCACACTCCTAAGTCGGAAAAGCTCGTTGACGAGATTGAGATCTTTCAGATGAAGTCCCTCACACCGCTCCTCGCCTTGTTCGCTTTTGCCAGTAAATGATCTCGCGGCTTGACTATCACAACCAAAACCACCGCCTTGTACACGTGCGAGACGGGTTAAACTGACAAGCTACCTCATTGTCGAGTCCTCATCCCGACCCGCATCCTAACCAACCCGACGATCTCATCACCACCGAGCCATTGACCAGATGTGGAAATCAACCAGTCCCAGCATCTTTGTGCTCAACCAAATCTCAAACTTTCGGTATTACTTAAGTTGTTGAACTTGTCTCTTGAGCGTTAGATCTCAATCTCATTTATTCAATAAATAATAGATTTTACACAAACTTTAGTACTTCTACCGCTTTGAGTTATCCGCGCGCCGAGCATTTCACCTATGCATTGGAAATCCATGGAATGGATGCACATGAAACACATGCACAAATTGAATTGCTCGATGTTTGATTGAGATTGATCGCAAGGAAGAATTCTTATCTCGTTAACGCGATTTTGCGAAGTAGAGAGTAGGTCGAGTCGATAGCTAATTGCTACATTGTGGCAAGCTACCACGAGGCATTACGATCGACACAGCCACGCTATCGGAATTTTCACTGCTCACTTCGTGTGCTTACCGATCGAGTGGAATCGAGTGACAGTGAACCAATTGATATCTGTCTCGGTGACTCGCTGCATCGCTGCTCGCACCACCTCATCTGGGCCAATCTATGCATGCACTACTTGTGCAATGTCTCGTTGGGCATTGGTGTGGCAGTGGCAGTGAGTGTCAGTTATCGTGCCACACGTCCACTGCATATTATCCATTAGTATTGGCATTACCGTTGACATCCTTGTCCGGGCTCGGTGCCTCTTTCGTGCCTTTGCACTCTCTGGCTGCTTTGCAATCTTTGCAAGTCTTAACTCGTGCAGGCTAATTCCGTTAGTGTGATCCAATTGTAAATTCGAGTGGAAAACTTTGTTTGTGTGTGATGGTTTGTATTGTGATGGTTGTGGCAGCAATGGATTTGCTGTGGCAAAACACTGGTGCAGTATTTCACAAGCACTGGTTCACTGTCTCCTGTGCCTGGGAACTAGGATAATGTCCTCTGCTCACTGATTTGCATTGTCTGGCCACTCTCCACTCTGTTTACTTTCTCCCAGAGTGTCTCACTCACTTGTCACAGTGTCATTCAGTGTTTGCTGAGATGTGTGCACAATCGTAAAGAATCACTTTATGCTGTGCTGCTCGATGATGAACACTGGGTGAGCTTGATTGCTCCTTTAGAGCTTATTTGCACTGTGCACTTTGCTCAGCTCTACCCAAATTGAGACATCCATTGGCTGGCCCACCAACTTTGCCAACCATCGCCACAACCGAATTCATTTGCACACTCTATTGCGACACCTAAAGTGTTTCAACGTTTCATTTGGTGTAGTACGTGCAGTGGCACAATAGCTTGCGCAATCATTTCCTCTTCGCTCTATCTCGATTGACTTCCTCGATTGGCCAAAGGGACAATCGAGTGCGAATGATCAGTGATCACTCACATGCCCCACCATTGGTTTGCAAATGGTTGAGCTATAGAAGATTGGGTAGAGGTGTAGATGAATGGCCATTTGGTGGGAATGGCCTCTTGGCAGTTTTGCCTTAGCAACACTTCAGGCTCATGTGTGACTGGTGTCTTGGAGGGCTGACAGACTTCACAGCACACTAATTGACCATATATGCGAGAGATGATTAGGATGACTTTGCACTTCTCCGGTTGTTGTTTCGTTGAATTATTGACCATTTCAAAGTGGAATATTTATTATATTTATTATTGAAGCTGACCATCGTATGATGTGTGATGATGAGGTGAACATTAAAGTTACTGTCAAATGGTCAATTCGAGCACACGATTGCACTGTTCAATAACTTATTGTATACTAAGCTAATATATATTTCTTTTTAATTATAAATATATAAGTATTATTTCATAAGAGACATTGTACGCCACTGCATTTAATGACTCTATTGATAAGTAATGGATAATACCGCTAATTAATTAACGACAAGTACGGAAATTACGACACTAGCATCACCTGCGCGTGCAGTTTGAGGCTGTGAGGTGCACAGGGAGAAAGTAACTGTACAGTGGTGAATGTATTGCTCGAGTGCTGGTGGAGAGTGATTTAGTGTGTCACCTTGTTGCGTTATGTGGTACAGTGATTGATGTGACATTATGTTGTGTTGTATGCATTGATACAGCATGACAATGTATGCAATCTGTGAACAATCACCAGCACACACTTCACTTCACTTCACTTCACTTTACTGTTCATTGAACAGTGTTCAATGACTCTATTTGTCGTTCTAATGCATCTTTCTATATTTTGTTGTCCTCTCCTGTGTACAGGCGAATGTAGGACTGATTGCGTGCAATGACGCCACCTTGATCGAGTCAGGCATATTCCATCTGATGCACGAGGTATGTGTGATCGTCTATTTGATTGAAAATTTGATTGCCTAATTGTTGTAATATGATCGTCCCAATAGGGTTTCCGAATTACCGGCTATGGTCAGTGCTTGGATGTGCTCACCGAGTCACAGTCGAAGCAAAGTTCAGAGTGCGGTAAAGTGTCCAATGGTGAAGTGGTCAAGCAGACAACAAACGGTCATCAACACGGTTGCAATCTGTCGGTGTACAAGATTGACCGTTACCTATCGATTGTCAAGTACAAAACATCCTTCTACACGTTTGTGCTGTCCACTCGCTTGGCACTGTACCTGGCCAACCGAACCGATCCAGCCGAGCATCGCCTGGTCGAGTCCATCATGTTGAAGATTGGAGAGCTGTTCCAGGTGCAGGACGACTACATTGACTATTACGGCGATCCAGAGTTGACTGGCAAAATAGGCACTGACATTCGTGATGGAAAGTGCTCCTGGCTGGTGGTGAAGGCACTCGAACGTGCCAATGCAGAGCAACGAGCCATTCTGCAGTCAAATTATGCTCAACACTCAGACGAGTGCGAACATTGAGTCAAGTCTCTGTACAAGCAGCTCAACATGACCGAGGTGTATCACACGTACGAAACCGAAACACTCAACACAATTTTGAGTCAAATCAATCAACTGAAGGAGACAAGCAAAGTTCCGGTTGAGATCTTCTATGAACCACTCTCGCATGTTTATAATAGAGAAAAGTAGAATTAACACTAGAACACTTAACACGTTCAGTCCCAAAACTGTTCCATTTTAGATTTATTAATATATCAAATAGTTTATTTGGTTGTTATTCTAAATACAGTCAATAATAAATAAATGTACTTAAAATATCTCAAATTCAATAATTCGAAAAGCCTAACTTGACTATTTGAAAGGAAATCATCTCACGAAATGAATCATTTCTATTTAACTTTACTCCCGCAATGTTCAAGCCAACTCTCCTGTTCGTATTGACCCTCATCAGTCTGTCCCAGTGCACCACTCCAAAGGACCATCTGTGCTCCCAGCCCTTGACCGTACGAATCGTTGGCACGCTTTCCATCGGGAGTACAGTTTGGCTCGTGTTTGAGACCTCGCCACAGGCCCAAACCTATCTGGTGTATGACTTTGCACCCGAAGCAGCATTCAGCACTGTGCTGGACTCGAGTAAGCTACGTGAGGCTGTGCCACTGCAGAGTCTGCTCAAAGTGGACAAGAAGATCAGTCCGTCTGGACGAAAGATTGTGTCCATGTTTGCGGTGAAGCAAGGTGTTGTGTTTGTGTTCGAGGACAAGGTCAGTGCAACTACTGAGTAATGATAGAAAAGTTAACCAACATTATTACTATTCCCTTTTAGACCGAACTGTTCAACATTGAGTCAAGCAAAATGACTGTGCTTGACTCGCGCGACCTTGCCAACTCCATCCCACTGGTCTCACCGAACCGAGAAGGAGTGCTCCTGTCGGGTGGCACTCAATGGCACATGCAGAAGATTGTCTACCAGTCAAACCTGGCCTGGCCAAAGAGTCTCAAGTTTGCTCTCTCGGAAAAGGCTCGACCGGACCCAGTTTGGAGTGCCGAGATGGAACGCATTTTGCTTCTCACCAATTTTGCCACTTCCAACAGTGAAGGAGTGAGAGATGTCACCTGGAAGTGGGCACAAGGCTACATCGGTGCCGACCAACTCTACCACATATTCACCGACGAGGGAGTGTATCTGTTTGAACGACCCGATGACCAGGAGCCGAGGATCATCACCGTTGGGCTGAACAAGGTGGACAAGCCTGTGGTGATTCAGCTGAAGGCACTCAAGCTCAACTACTCGGACTACTTTGTGTGCAATCAAAGCAAACTCGACGCCGCCGCCTGGAGTCGTGTCTACCAGGCACTGGTCTACATGAGACTCGAAGCACCGAATCCTCTCGCCAGCAGTAAGTTATAACTCTTAAAATGTCAATAAATCAAAACAAAGCCTAAACATAAATCAAATTATAATTCAACAGAAAATCGTTCAACAGTCATTTTCGTTCTGTTCGGTTTGCATCTTCTGGTGGCGATCATCATGGTGGTGGCCATAGTGGTCATGTCTGTCTTCAAGCCCGAAGCACCAGGACCCGCCTCGGCTCAATCCGTCAAATCGTACACTCAGAAGAAGCGAAGCAAATCAAAGTCGCCTAATTCAAAGTCAAAAGAAAAGTCGAGCAGCCCGAGCAAGTCTGCCGACAGTGAACACAAGTCACCAATGACTTTGGTATAAACATTACACTTGAGTGCACGTTTTATTAAAATTTTAATATAAATATACAAAAGTTAATTTATCTAAAACCGTTGATCTAATCTAACTCATCAAACTTGATGCTTTTGCATGAAACAGACGTTCTTCTATTAAGAATGGTTGATTGATACACAAACAGACACACTCAAAAACAGTTAGATATCAACTAGATAACAGACTGAACAAATATAATAAGCATAAGCAAATGAAAAAACAATTGTTTCAACAAGAGAGAAATCGCTGAAAAAAAGTTCAACGGCGTCTATTTGAACCCATGTTATAATTGCCTTTTAAAAAAGCTCTTTTCTCTTTTCCCGCGACGGGATTCCCGCCATGATTTTTGTGAACATTGGGTAGAAATAGTGTATGTAATAATATAGTTTATATTATCATTTAATTAGATCTGAATATTTGAGACTGTAGAAATCATTTTATTAATGACATGAGTAATTTATACAGTTCAGTTTGGTTAATGTATTTCATGTAATTGGGGCGAGAAAACTAGACATCCTTATTGGTATTTTCTCTGTGGATCGAGGTAGACGGGAAGTGTCCGTGAACTCTTCTAAATGTCTGAGTACGTGTTTGTGATCGAGAGATAGCGAGATCACTCTCTCTCCATCAAACCTGTCTTCTCACTCACATCTCTACACATCGTATGATACGCCATCGTCTCTACTCATCATACTCGTCATTATCTTATATGTTGTGAAACATTGTCTCACTTAGCTTGTAAATGGCTCTTCCATCTGATGAAGGCCTTAGGTGTCTCTCTTTAATTTTACTATATAAGTTCCAACATTGTCCATTGATATTTACCAAGAGTTTATCTTGCACCCTTTGGTCTTAAATACGGCTTATAGGTCTTGACCAATTGGGATAACTGCCATAAGTTTATCTCTTATTATGTTATTACGTTTTATAATAATAATTATCCTTTTTATCATTTCATATTATACTCCATTAAAAGCAACTAAAACCTAACGTTGATGATCGTTTGGTTAATCTCTTCATTATTGACACGTCTGCATCTCTCTCATCTCATACTTCCGTTAAAGTATCGTGTTGATCCTCTCTGGTTGGCTTGTCACTAGTCTCCTCATGTCCCGGGTCTTCACGCATATTTTTACATGTACATCGGTTGACAATTTAAATTGTTATTGACAGCAAGTTTACATTATTTTAGTGGCCAAAATTATTTGAACCAATTTTCATTACAATGGGATCACACCACGATGTTGTCCAATGCGAGCAATCATGGGGAAATACTCGAAAAGTAATTGAATCATTTGTCTACTTTGTTGGCCACTTTTTATCCAAATTGTTTTATTTTACCGAAATTCAATGAAAGGGTGTGTCTTAGAGGAAAATCTGTTAGTGGCATTAAATATAGCTCAATAAGGTATGTATGTTCATATTATTTCGAACTAATGAATTTCATTTCAAGTTTTCAACATATACACCAATCAGTATTCGGTCCTAGGCGCAGTGATGATCATCATAGACATTGGCCAAACAACCTAACAGCTCAAACAGATTCATCAAGTACATATTGAAGGTCTTTCCGCAAAGCTCGTTGGCTAATATGCCAATTTCCTCTAAAGTCTATCACACGATTCTGGAATGCGATGTTATGCCACTCGATACAACACATCATCACCAGAAGCAGATGCTCTTTCCGATTGGATGTATTCATATTAATTAGTCTGTTTGTTTGCACATTGTTAATTTTGATAAACGACTTTTCACTCCGACCACCACTGAGCATTAATTGAAATAGCTCGCTCCTTGTCGAAATTAATCAAATCGGGACTCCCTGAATTTCGTCTGCTTGTCTGCTCTCGATTTGCCATTTTCTCTTGTCACTAGTGAGTCTAGTGGGCAATTGAACAGTCAATGCAGATCGCTTTTCGTCGTGCATTATAATTGTTCAATTATCGAATGCAGTGCAGAACAGTGACATTCACCCGCTCATTATTGTCCCAATCGGTTTGTCGGCCATTTGTATTATCAGTATAAATCGCCTAGCAAGTGGTCACAGCATTGGTTTGTGTTTGATCTGACCGATTACCGTAATAACTTATTATTGCCAACAAGTATACTGCGGCCATTGCGGTGACTGGGCTGAATGGTTGAACCTTGTCTTGTGTGATTATTCGAGTCTGCATTGGAAGCCAGTGGCTTCAAGGAGTCCTGTGACAGGACAGCACTTGTGTCAGTCGGCTATTATGTCCAGCTACTAATGCCGACAGATCTCACCGTGCCTGTGTCCAATTTAGTGACACTTTCCTCAATGGATGGATGCTTCCTGCAAGTGACCGAGTGTTGCTTGATGGTTCGCGTTACACGTTATCGCCAACCTAATGTCCATTGCACAGAAACATTGCACCGACTAGTGAGAATCGCTGACCAGTGCTCCTCTCCTATTGAACTCAATCAAGCACTCAATTTTATGTTTTATGACACCTTGTCAATTGCAGTGGTGTGTTGTTCTTGGGGCCACTGGTCACATTTAAGCGACACTCATACCAACAATGGGCTTGTGTGTGTGTAGTTGCTGAGTCCACTGAGAAAGTGTCGCTCGGCTGTGCACGGTGATCGATCGCTGTGCCACATTCAAGGTCCTGATTGTCAATCAGATTGGTAATTAATAAGACCACATTAATAAGAACACAGCACAGACTGCACTGGAATGGACGAATGAATGGGATGAAAATTAGTGCACCAGAGTCTGCAACAGACAACATGTCAATGGAGTGGGCAAGTAAACAGTAGCACTCTGACAAGCAGTGCCGTGCAGCTTGACTCAACAACTGACTGATCGAAAATAATCAGATGAAATGAAGTGGAGAGTGGGTTTGCTTGGATTGCCATAGACTGATCATGACTCGACACCGTGTGTGTAAATAAAACCGTGTGAACATTTGCAAAAAATAATTTGTTCAATGTAAATATGACACGACTCGGTGAGGCAGTGATTCCGAATCACTGATTCGATACATGTGTGTGCTTGATTGAATGTGTTCAGTGTTGTGTACACTGCTCACTGTGTTGCACACAAGCCCCAAGCCATAATGGGAATATCAATACCCGAATGGATCTGTGTGAGCCATTCGGTTGTATTTGATTAAGCCTCACAAGCCTTGTCAGATCGACGATAGTCTTGCATGCACACTGGCGGCAACAACTCACCAACAAGAGACACAATCGACTGAGAAAGAATAGCATTCGACAAAGGCCAAATTAAAATTATAAGATAGACGGCCAGTTGATATATCCACACGGCAATAATGAACAATAATAATAAAGTAGAATTTGGTTCATAAGTAACTGAGCCAGTCTGCCACTCTGCCCGGAACACTTAGATACAATGCCTAATGCGGCAATTTGTAATGCCGAACAGGTACAAGCAAGCAAACATCGAACCAAAGTAAACACATGAGAAAGGTTTGATCTAATTTACATTAAACTAAATTGTCGATATTTTCGGGCACTTTCATTTTCAATACCAAATAGAGTGACTTTGAGAACATTGTTTCCGAACGCTGTTTGCCCTCCAATTGATCTGCAAGAATATTCGCTTCCAAATGAACTAGTGAAGTTGATCTTGATTGGCCAGTAAAGTGACGACATTGTAGATGATATTTCATGAATGTTTCATGAAGGCCGATGAAACACTGGTTAGTGTGAAACTGTTTGGAGAGATTAAAAATCTGGCCCAGGAAGTGAATGTTGTTGAGACAATTCTGAAATGAATTGTACAGTTGGACAATGCGTGGTTGGTATGGAGTGGCTCTGTTAGGCACCACATCGAATTGACTCAATTTGTCAGTTAATGCTTTATGGTCGGTGGTGTCGACAAATTCAAGAAAAACAACATGGCGGTCTTTATCGGTTTAGTTCATCGTCATAAAGTGGCCCATCAGAACAATGTTTCAATACCAAATTGCTGTCACGACGACTACTGCAAATGCCAATGTCAAACCACTGGCCACAACTGAAGAACAACACAAAACAATTCCACTGGCTGGATTGTTGTCATCTTCGTACTGCTCTCAATATTTTACTACAAAAGGTACCGAGACAAAGGCAAGAGAGAAAAATAACAAGGAAAGACGTCGCAAAATAAAACAACTAGAAAAATAACTCGAACCGAGCTTTTTCGACAGTTACAGCTGCAGCTTGTTTGCTTCGCTTCGCAAGGCCAAATTCTATGCATTTTATATATTTAACCACTTACTCGCCACTTTGATGTGGCCATTTCTATTTTGCTCCTTCAGCTCAACATGGACGAAGAGCAGTTGAACCGTTTGGTGAAGTCCCGTCTTTGTCGCTTCTGTGGCGATGGTGATGTGAGTCCGTTCATCGTTGCCTGCAAGTATCAAGGCTCGTCCATACACGGTCACTGTCTCGAAGAATGGCTGTCATCGAGCAAGCAAGTCAAGTGTGACGTGTGCCGTCACGTGTACCAGACCAAGCTGAGCGATCGATCCATGTGGGAGTGGTATTGCACGGCCTCAGATACAAGTGACCTCGCTACACTGGTTCAATTGATCGTTCGATTGAGCAAAATAGTTTTCATGCTGCTGCTCAGCTTTGCTTTCACAGGCCTGCTCAGTGACGGACTTGGTGGCCGAGCTCAATGGCAAACCACCGGACCAATTGCCAACTACTAGTGAGACAACCAGGCATAGACAGTTCCGATTGGAATTGCCAGATTGGAACCATGGTGACCAAAGTGTAGCCGCTTCACATGCTGCAACATCGACCAATGGATGACAAAGTAGTAATTTGGCAGGCGGCCTCATCACCGTCAAAATTAATCAATGCTAATTTTGAGCAGGCATACCATTTGTACATCGCACTGACTGTTTGTGTGACTCTCAAACGCGCCACTGGAGTCTTACTTCGTCGACTGCCTCTGTTGATTCAGTCAGAATATGGTAATGGTAAACAAGCGAATAGAGGCAATATTTGATGCAATGCAACAATATATATAGCAATCGGTGCAAAAGTTAAGAAAAGACCAAATGAAAAGAATAAATACAAATTTAGGTAGAGGAGGCAAGTGGGCCAACATACTGCAATTATAAAGCAATTGATGCGATCTAGCACTAGAGTGGTGGACAAGCAAGCACTGCTCGGTGTACATTATTTCTAGCAGATTTTTATACAACACCGATTGACACTGTCGAGTCTTGAATTATTCACAGGCAAAATGGTCCTCACGTGAAGGGGCGCGCTCGGTCTGGGCTGAGGCATGTTTGGTGCAGTGGCAATCGTAATCAGAGCCAAATCAAAATTAAATGTTTCAAATGGAGAGGCAGACAAAAAAAACACTCAATTGTGATTCGATGGCGTAAAGCAATGCGGTGCAATGGCATACCATCGAAAGGGCATACGTGCTGGCACGGAAACGGAGGCAGGCGATACACCAAAATGAAAAGGGCTTCCCGAGTGAAAAGTGTCCGTTTCCGTTGCTTACCGGAAGGCCAGTTAAACAAATCCCTGCGAAACAAACAAACACATTCGGTAAATAAACAAGCCGGGCAAAGGGATAGATGTTTACAACAGATCCAGATTATTCCGGTAAAGAGTGTTACCAGCCAGCCAATGACTCAATGAGCTACCGAGTGAATGAACCAATCAGTGGCTCAGAATCACGGTTGCCACAATTAAACACAAATAAAATGCATCAACTGGGTTAGAGAAAGGTCAAAACCAAGACGAAAGCCAAACAAACACAAACAAAGGTAGTCACAAGCAGTGACAAACCTTGCGACCAGGTACACCTGAAAATGTAAACAACAGTTTGATGTGATGAAAGTGCCAAAGCAATGGCACTAACTCGATGAATTCGGTAGGGAGGACATTTCCGTCCAAAGTAGTCGTCAAACCGATTCGATCGCCTATGTCGCCCTTCTCGTTCTGTGTGAGGAGTGTCCGAGTCAAAGATTTAAACAGGTAATAGCCGAAAAATGAGAAGCACAGAATTGAACAGATTTGGCAATGGCACAGAAATAGAATGGGAAAAATAAGACAACAATCAGTGGGTAAATATTAATACATATTTTATCGGGTTTATTCCAATTTGTACACTTACTCAGTACATCGTGCAATACTATCATGTCTTGCAAATTGCGATATTCACCTCGAAGGGACTCTCAAAACTCTCTGAAAAATAATGGCCGCATGTTGTAAAATGACAAGTGCGCGCGCGCGGGCAAGTGAAGATAATAGAGAATATCCCTGTCGACAAGTCTCTAGGCGTCGTCAAGTCTGTTTATTAAATGTGCAAATGTTTTGTCTTGTGATTAATGCTCGACACTGGTCTTCTGTAGCATTCTTTACTGACAGTGACTCAATAATCTCAGTTTTACAATCATTGTCTCT
The DNA here is from genome assembly GCA_023373905.1 of Rhizoglyphus robini. Classification (NCBI taxonomy): domain Eukaryota; kingdom Metazoa; phylum Arthropoda; class Arachnida; order Sarcoptiformes; family Acaridae; genus Rhizoglyphus; species Rhizoglyphus robini. The sequence continues at coordinate 118,023 of JAKIJQ010000262.1, read as the reverse complement.
TGATACGGACTGGCGTGGTCCTTGTGTGTGGTGCACTTACGATTCTTTACTTATGCTCACCTTTCGGGACATAAACGCTCCGTCACAAATCAAACTCAAATCAATCGATTAACTCAAATCCACACTAAACAAACTAAATGCTATCGGTGATTGACCTAATAGAACACATCCAGATAGAGCACTAATACAATTAGTTGTTTGTTAATTAATTAAACAAGTTACATATGCATAATCAATTGAAAGTTGAAATGCAACGCTTGCAACTGACCTCAATTCGACTGATCGATTCGTGAAGACGTCAAGTCAGCTAGACTGAGCCATTAATGCAAATGGTTCGAATGTTCAATTGAAATCTTTGCAACACTTCATTGAAATCTTGAATCAGGCGAAAAAGAAACGGCGCGCACCTTAATGTGCAGTGCACTCGTAATCGATCTCTAAAGTTTTGTTTAATTTGAGTTTATGTGCATAATTAAATTTTAATTTAAAATCGACTGAAAGCTCTAAAGACTAATTTCACTTTTACAGGAAATTTGCAAAGACAAAGCGGCGGCCAAGAAAGCCATTATGTGTGTGGGCATGCTGAAAAGTATTCGAACTACCAGAAATATACTACCAAAATATCTCCATCACTTGAAATTTGTTGTTTTTGTTGTCTTCGTTGTTCCTGTTATTGTTCTTTGAAAAGCAAATACAAATAGACCAACATAGCAAGTCCAGCAATTGCGCAAAGGGCCAGAATAGCAGAATTTCTTTAGGAACAGTGTTTGAATGCCAATTATGGAGAATATGCCCACCAGTTGATAGTATTGGTAGAGTACGGCGATATATCGCGAACATTAGCAGACTATGATTATCAGGTTTGTTGGCCATGCAGAAGGTTACCTATAAAGGAGAATTTGTTTAGTCTAAGTAAATGACTGTCTGGTATAATGTTCACTCACCTTTCGATCGAGCGCATTCGCCAAAATTCTGCAATATCGCCGATACTATATCGGACAAACAGACTGAACATAGCTGACATAGTAGTAATTAATAGAATTAATGTCTTTTCAGGAATAAAGCAATTAGTAATTCTGCCAGTTGAGCACTTTATGGTGTTTGAATGACAATGAATCCAAACGTGAACGTTGCCCACCAGTTGGAAGATTTGTTACAGCAATTATGGTCCCTTGGCGACCGGCAGTGACAGTTCATCACTAATAGAAAAACATTGATTGCAGCTTGTTCAGATTAGACTAGGAAAAAATGATTTAAATAAAGAGCTTTCTGTATGTAAAGTTGACCTTACCTTCGATGTCAATGTCGATGAAACTTTCATCTAAAATCGCCAAAGTCCAACAATTCAGCAACAGAACGGGTGCAGAAACACGTTTGTCAATACTGCAACAACATCCAATGTGCGCGCACGGCCTCGAACGAAATGCATTCTGTTTGAGAATCTCTTCGCCTTTTAAAGATGTATGTTATTGTTGTTATTAATAGTAGTTAAATATAATTGCCGCATTTTGTGTATACAATTGCATGCGAAATTTGTTAAAGTAATGCAGAAGCCCAAACTGTTTAGGCTAAACATTGTTTTGTAAGCAACAATCATTGACAGACAGCCGTGGCAATGTCACTGCCTCACTGCTGCAGTGCTGCCATCTAGCGGTGGTATACCAATGTACTGCAAACTCTAAAAATGCAAGTCCAACGCTGTGTTTATAAAACCAGCGACCTGTGTCCCATTGGATTTGAAACCTATTCCTCATTCCTCATTCCTATTTCTCTGTGTCTATCTTCACCACTTATCTCGACGAATGAGTAAAAGTCGACCACTTCCTCGAATGAAGCCAAGCGAAAGCCAAAATCGACTGGTTTTTTCTCAAAGCACTGACCACTCCTTGGAGAAGTCGTTCTCACTCAATTATACCGGTGTCAAGTTGGTCAAGTCATTCCAGGACATTAATGTTGAACCAATTGGTCATCTGTGACTGTCTTCTCAACTGATGATACCTCGCTACACGATTATCCACAAGGCTTACCTCTCAACCATTGGCCCATTGGAATCGTCCATAGGAAATCGAACTATTCGGTGCAAAGAGATTAAACTGGACCAAACATCACCGCGGTACAATTGTCTTAAGGCCAATCTGATCAAGTACTCCACCAGAATCCACCGACACCTGTGCGCGGGTATTGATGTCTTTCTAAAGCTTATCACGAATGTACCATCCACAGTGACCACTGTCAGTTGTGTAGTGTAAGAACTGGTCAGAACAAGTCAAAACGGAGCTCATCTCAAAGTAACATTCAAATTAACTGTCCACCAAGTAGCAAGTCTACTTCGAGCAACAATAACCGATCCGAGCTAAAACAGATTGGTCCAGGGAGACGAAGGCAACAGGCGGCTATGGTGGGGCCGTGGGAGAAAGTCAGCCACAAGTCATTCAGCCAAGTAAACGCATCTGCCGAGGAGAAAAGAAACCATGACAGAGTGGCAATCACCACCGCTGGAGCAAGTGTGACAAAGTCGAGTGGTTCAAGTAAAAAGACCAAATGAAGTTGTGGTCAAAGAGACAAAAGAGACAATCAACCTCAACCACATGCACCACATATATGACATTTTAAATAAACTCCATTAATAATAAACCCCGAATATGTTCAATTGAGAGATTTGAGCAATTCACTTATCAATATCTCGATAAGCAATTGCGGTTCACTCAATCTGATCAATGGGAATCATTTCATCTCCTTCACCATATAGCATTTCTCCATTTGTTCATCTCATTTAGGCCAACTTACCCAAAATGTCTGACCATTCTCCAAAATATCACACTGGAAAAGTTGCGCCAAAATGCATTTGGCAGTGACCATGCAACTCGATTCGCTGCACTAGTTGTCGAGTTGGTGGCCTTCCAAAGTGGCACACTACTGGACACAATCGGTTATTCGATATACAACGATATACACTCCTCGTTTGGTGGTCGTGTGCACTGGATCGAGAACCTCTACAATGTAGAGTCTACATATCTGAGCAGTATCGATGCCATCGCCTGGCCGTGACTTTCATACGCAAGTTGGCCACACAAACCAACAGAGTGAATATCAGTAGAATTGAGTGCTCGGCTGGAATCAGTTGGTCATTGAATTCTACAATAGTATATTTGTACTGGTGACAATAACCGAGGGTGAGGATGGCTTCAATCTGTTCAGGTGAACATAGCAAAAGTACATCGACGATTTGGAACGACCATTCGGCAGAGAGAAAGAGACAATAACAATAATTATAATTACACATTGCTAGACGGGTTGCAGACAATTCCCTTTTCATTTAATATTGGAGCTTCTTTGACACGGCACTTTCGAAACGCCTTGGTGACTTGTACAAATTTTTCACTAGCACTAATATTGATAACATTACATTAACATTGTATTCAACATTGTAGCCATTCGTAATAAGCACATAAATTGATTCACAAAATTGAGTTAAAAAGATACAATGGCCTTATAAGCCAATGCAGCTGCATCGGTTGCGGCATTGCGTGACTAAAAGTGCAACTTAAAATTTAAGTGTCCGTAAAGTTTAAACGAAATTTCGTTCGATAAAACGAGCATCAATTGAACTTTCACTGCCCTCGATAGCTTTGGAGGCGTGCGTGCCGGACATCTTTGGACATACCATTTTATATATACAATGTACTTGCATTGCTGCACAGTCATGCCCCATATCAAACACTTCACCGACAATGGCAGAACGACCAGCAAACTTTTGACTCCTAGGCCAATGGCGAACCGATCAGTGGCGAAGTTGGGTGAACAGGAATCGAGTGGCCCCTTTGTTTGCAGTGTACTTTACAGCAAACTTTACAGTTTAAAGTTTACACCATTAGACTGACAAATCGGCCAGACAGACCGAATAGAGCTAAAGTGGCTAAAGTACACAAAATGTCTATTTGACATTCATTAATTATTAAATATTAACTTTAGTTGATTATAATCACTTGCAAACTAATGGACAGTGGCGCGGTGTCTCCTTTGACACACTTGTCAAATATGTTCTTGCCATTAAATTGTTTTGCAATTGTCCAGAATTTCATTCAGTAATTAATTGTCAGATTATTGAACAAACGGCCACATGCAAATTTACAATCGAAATTGTGTCAACCATCGAGCACACAATACAACACAATTGCACTAGAAGAAATGTGTGCTCCATTAATTAGTAGCCACTGCTTTAAGCATTTTGTCTTTGCTTTTTACAGATGTACTGTCTGATCATCTCAAGTACGTGAGCAAGTCTGCAAACCTGTGATGAGGACTATTTGATTGGCTTGACCGAGTTGGAATGGTCTGTGTCTTGTTTGCAGTGGAATGCAATCGATGGCATAACCTGCAGCATATCACGCACCACAAACACTGTGTCTAGTGCCACTATGTTGGACTCGGACTTGAACGTTTTACTAGTGATCTGTCACCAAACGACACGAGTATCATCGTGATCGAGATAAAAATAAAATGCATATTGACGATAAAGGCAAACTGTTGACTGGAAGATCACAGGACGGCCACAAGTCTGCCAATGGCACTCAATTGATGAAACCTTATGCATTAGCAATGGCACCAATTTTGTCAGAGTGCCTTTCACCTTTTCCACCTGTACTTTGACTTTACAAATCCACGATTTTTGTATTGTATAGCTAGAGCCTGCATAAAGACACTTTGTCTAATGTGCATTCGGGAACCTTTACCTCAAACCGCTCAAGTTGAGCCTCAACCCTATCAGCAAAACCGCACTCATTAAGAGCATTAAGTCGAATGTGTCCATTTGCACTGAAAGTTCCTCCATGCTGGATTGTGCCTAATTTGGTGATGTACTTATGTGCTCAATTACATAGGTACACGGAAAAAACTAACGTGGCTGCATTCTCAAACATTAATATTTGAGCACATTTTCACTTGTGTAATTCATCAGAAAGCAATCAAGGCAATGAATGAACACAATGGCCGAACAAGACTTTGCTAGAGAACCTGTGAAACAAATTATCAACGATAAGGTCAACATTATTGTGCAGCAAACCAAACTGATTAGCCACAACTAAATGTGCATGCAAATTACAATTAAACTCACTATTTGAAAATTATTTGAATTTGATTTTATTGAATAAGAAGACAACTCAAATTTCCTCACATGCCTCATAAAGAAGGCTTTGTGACTGGATTGAAGCACCGGACCGAGTTTAGTATGTCCAAGCCGTCTGACCCGCCCATATATTATAATGTACAGCTTTTTGCCCAGTCGGACCATCGTGTGATGCACGCGAGTCTCACTTTCGTCAATGTCCATTCTGAACCACATTCCGCAACGAATGTCAAACACCTTGAAAGTGCTCAAAGGCAGACCATTCTCGTAGCCACCGTAAACAAAGACCACGTGACGAGGCACTCGAGGATTGAACACGTTGAGTGGAAAATTGAAATCTAAGAATGAAGTGAATTTGTATGGCTTATTTATTTCTGCATGACCGAACAAGGCAAACTTACTTTTAAACCCTTTCTTGTCGACCAGCAAGTTGCCATTTCTAAGATTGAGATTACAAAATTCAGGCAAAATGTATTGGTCTAGGAAAGTGGAGTGCACCAGTTGCCATCGAACCAAACAGAAGAGTGGCCAGAAGTGCTGAATTCGCTGTGGAGAATCGACTTCGATCCAGTTGTAAATTGCGAGCCAGACAAAGTACTCATTGGAGACGTGCAAATTGTTGTCTTGAAGAATAGTGCTCAACTGGCGCACACTCAGTTGGCCTAACACTTTGGTCTCAATGGCGATCTGTGGGCACAAAGTGATCAACATTGAGCACTGGCAATCTAGTTGGTCGTATATGTTGCATACCTCGGCAAAGTGACGCAGCACAAATCGGTAAGCATGCAGACCGAGGCGATGGCTAAACTTGAGTCCTGTCTGCAGCAAGCACACACAGTTGCCAATTGTGAAGCTGTTTTGCAATAAATGAAAACACCGCTCAGCCAAGAAGCGAAGCTTGAATTGGAAAGCAATTGGAAGCAGTTGCCAGCAAAGGTCATAGTCGTGCAGTACTTCATCGCCATACATGACACTGACCAAAATGTGCAACAAGCGAGCATCGATGTGGAGTCCAATCGAGTCGAATCGACATCGCACTCGGAATCGACAGTCAAATCTGCTAAATCATTCAAGTCATCATCAGTAGCTCCTGACTCCCAATCTCATTCGCAGTCTCAATCGGGCTACAACAAGTCCTCTGTTTCGAAGGAGAACTCCAAGTCCAAAGGAAGCAAAAAAGGTCTGAGCAAGATTGATGGTGTGAGCAAGCAAGAGATGGAAGCAGAAACCGATGACGCAAAGGCAGAAGCAGATCAGGCTGCCGAAGAAGCTGCAGAACCAGAAATGGACGAGGTGGCCAAAGACACTGGTGCAGGTGAAGCTGCAGGTGAAGGTGAAATTGGCCCTGAAGGTGCAGATGCGGAAGGCGTTGCAGATGAACAGGAAATGCAAGCACCTGAAGAAGCAGCAGATCAAGCCACACCTGACGAGGTCGCGCCCGAGGAAGGACAACAAGAACTGGTGGATGAGGCTGCAGCGAATGAAATGGCAGATGTTGGTGAAGAGGCTGCTGCAGAAGGTGAAGAAACCACAGAGGAAGCTGATGGCACAGAAGTTCCACCAAAGGGATAACAAAAGTGTGCAGTAATTGTGGCATTGAACAGTTCATATAATCAAAATTGATATTGAAATAATACAATGTTTTAATTAAGAGAAAGAAAATAAAGAGAAAGTTTGTGATTTATTTATAAATGTTCAATGTGTAGAATGTTGAATTAGATTGCACATAAAGACAATCTGCAAATTCATGATTCTGTTTCTGTAGAGAATACGGAGAGCCATTTCACCCTGGCAATTACGAGCAATTATTTGGTTCTAAAGGAGTGAGAATTGGCACTGACAAACGCGAACCGAGCTATTGCAGAGATTAAAGCGACTAGCATGGTCCATTTGATATATTTGTCAAGTGACTATACTCTACTCTTTTGTTTGTGATATTGTTGCTGCGTGAAGCGGCTTTCTTGGCACTAATTTGCAAAGTTGAGCAATTTGCATTTGCATTTGAGCAAACAAAGAACACTTTGAAGAAGTAATTGCTTAAGTTTTGATTATAATCAAGAGTATACTTTAATTATCAGCAGTTTCGATTGGGTCCAACTGAACAAGTCGAATAGTAGCAGGAACATCTGGCCCATCTTTGCAGTGTAACATTTTGCCAGGGTCAAGATATACCACCATTGGAGTGATCGTGTTGGAGGACACGGTAATGCATTGTTGGTCAAAGTTGAAATCGTAATCCTTCGGTGGAATTTGGTGACCGCGAATCATGTGACTAAAATCACTGCCAGCCAGGAAACTTTCAAACTGCTTACGAGTGAATTGCAGTGGAGTAGCAGCTTCGTCCGACTCAATTGGCTGTTTACTGATTATCTGGGACAAGAACGATTATTGATTAACGAACAAGGAACAGTGGTGATGGTAGTAAAGTTACCTCGTATGCTGGCAAACAGTCCTCGACATTGCGAATAACCTTGGGAATGCTGTCAAAGATGTTCGTTCGGTTGCTTGAACATTTGGGAAAGCCAGAATGCAGACAAATGACCGATTCCTCAATGACCACGCCGAAAGGCATTGCGCAAAAAGCCTCTACAATAAGGTCGCACACCAGTTGGCCATTCTCAGGGCCATATTTTGCGTGACACTCAGGCAGCAATAACTTTTTCGCCTCTTTGGCGTTTTCGTTGAATCCCCGCAAAAGGATCACTTTGTTGGGAGCCTGTAACTTGAGCGAGAACACAAAGCAAATCACCTCGATGTTGTTTGACCCTTGGCCGATGTAGTTGCCAAGAAAAACCATGTTACTCTGTATCAGTGGCACGTATGGACAGAGAAACTTGTAGAAAGCATCCACTGGAGCCAAATTACCGAGTATGTCGCCAATGACTACAGCAGGTGCGTTTATTTTCATCAATCGGTCCTCGACAACGAAAAAGTCTAAAATGCATTCACAAAGACTTTTGACGCCATTCAAGTCTTTTTTTGAAACGTTTGTCTTCTTTCGGATCAACTCCAGGAAAACATTGGAGACAGAGCCCGACTCAAATCGATACTCGGCAGAATAACGATCTTCGGACATCACTGACTCGTATGAGTCAATTTTAACTGAAATTAACAAACTATAGATTGGTCGGATTGAGAACACCATCACTTACCATCCATTTTGTTTACAGTTCGAGCTGGATTGATACATCTGGCCATGGTGTCAATGGTGACGCAATGCATGGCATAGTCAATGTTCTGGGCCCGACAGCCATTGCATGTGCCTCGGTCTCGTCGCTTGGTGCTGGTGGCAGCTTTGTCTCTGGCCAGTAGTTCGCGTTGTCGTTTCAACTGTTCATCAACCACTCTCCCCACAATTGATTTGCCTGCTCGACATAACTTTTCGATTCCACTGATGAGGTTCTTTTTGATTGCATTTCGGAGCTCTTTAACTGGTATCTTGTCGTTCTTGAATTGACACTTTTGTCTCAGTTGAAGCGCAATTTTGACAATAATATCATTTGATACACCAGGATGAAGATCTTTAACCAAATCCATGAATTCTGATTGACTCAGTTCATTGTCACTGTCCTGATCGTAATAGCGTGATAGCATTTTGAGTCGCTCTTCTGAGTGGTTGTCCGTATTTTGATCGAGACAAAGCACTGCGATCAGGTACTCGTAGAAATTTAAATACGACTTTCCCTTGTATGTGACTGCCTTGAATAGTGAAGAGAATTTTGTGTCTTTGCTGAAACCATATTTGATGAGATAGAGTCGAAAGGATTCGTTGGTCATGTAAAAGGCTGGAAAGCAGTACTCGATATATTCCTCGTAGAGGGCCAATACTTTCTCGGTGTTCATATTGCAACTGTTGACAAATTTCTCCTTGTCCTCGTATGGCTTGCCTGATCGAGTGAGAAAGGCAGTGGCATCATCCGGGCCAAATTCAAAGATGTATTTATGAGTTCGCGGGGTCACGGGCTTGATTGCCTTTTCCAGAAATTGCTTCACCTCCGGTCCCCATAGAGGCGAGACTTTGTCTTCGATGACGTCTTTGAAGTCGACCCACTCGAGAATAGTCGTCTTCTGGCAACACGAAAATCTGGCAAATACAATAAATGTTCAAAAGTTCGCATTGCAAAAGCATCATCACATTATGAATGAATGTTGTACTTACCCTGGAGCGGGGGTGATGCGAACTAATTGAGCCAATCGAACTTCAAATACACCAGAGGTCAATTGTAGTCGAAGCACATTGATCAGGTTCATCTTAATTTTGGGTAAAGTGTTCGAGGCCTCATTCTGAGGATCGGGAGGGTCCTTGCGTCCGTCGATGCGTTCCACCATATGTTTGCCAATAATGGATGCCAATAATGGATTCTCTGAAGCTTGCTCCCAGGTGACACCTTTAGGAATAGCCACAAAGGGCAGCCAGACCACTCGAGTTCGTTCGCGATTGCTTATGGCCATTCGCTTGTGTTCCTCACACACAAACAGATACACAACATAGTCGTATGTGGCACCGTCACTGGGAATATCACCTTCGGCAATTAATCGGACAGTAGAGTCATGGTCGTGTGGCCGACGTGCCACCACTGGTCCCATGCCAGTGCTCTTAGTCGATTCAGAGTGCGAACGGGAACGTAATGACATGCTTTGGTTGGTGAGCGAAAGTGCCGATCGAGAAGTGCCAACTTGAAATTGACTACTAAGGCAAGTGAGCCCTTTTAAGTTTAGTTTTTGCTTTGGTTCGAATAAATTGGCAAATAGAATATTGAAACAGAAATATTTTGACAAATCAATTTGATAAATTGTACTAATAAACTTATAAATACGTTTTCAGCTATAAAGCAAATATTATTATTATAAAGTTAACCGATGCGAATGACATTCGTCGAATGCCTTGACAAAAAGCCAATTTTTTCTTGTCTCCCCAAAGCATAACATCTCAACTTTCATCGAATTCTTTTTCAATCAGAACATTACGACAAATCTTGTCGAGTTGGTTTGCTCACGCAAAAGTCGAATTGACGTCTCCAGCATTGCATTATAAAAGATCTCACTTGAGACCATTTCGAGTTGACTGTTCGAATGTTCATTTGGTCTGAAAGCTTCTTCTGAGTGACTTTACTTTGACGATGACTCGCACATGGCGCAAGTTTGTCTTTGTACCTCAAGATGGTAACTTTGTGGTAGAACATGTGCCCAAGCCAATTGTTGTCCCAAAGCCGAGCAGTCCTATTGTTGCCTGCAAAGGTCACATTCACGATGCGATTTTGTTTGTTGTTACTTGCAAGGTACATCACAAAGTGTTACTCGCCAACTTTGGTCAAGACTTCTATTACTTGCCTTACTTTCCACTGCAGATAGGTAAGTTACTTCTACCTGGTATATTGTTCCTTTTTGATTTAATTGTATTCCTCCAAAGGTCACTCATGGACTAGTCAAATTATCTCTCGAATGGACTCTCTCCTCAAAGGGTTCAACTTTTGTTCAAATGAGTCTTTTGTTCGAAGCAATCTTCTTCAGCTGAATCAAATCCTACTGCCCAAGTATTCGGATTGCCTGCAGCAACTGGTGATGATGGTCGAAGTGGACAATTGCAATGGCCAATGCACTCACACTGTCCCTTCTCCGTACAAGTGGTTCAACCTTGACCAACTTACCCCAAATACTGACAACGTTTGGGGTCCTGAGCCGTACCTTTACCTCAGCCGTGTCCCACCGATCGCCAAGTGTAGCGAAATTTCTATTGTCCAAGAGTTGAAGCCACACTCTCGCAAATGGAAGTTGGCACAAACATTGGACTTTACATATTCGAACGTGGTGCCACTGTATAACGATTACCTGCATCATTGCTACCCATCGATGTACATGAATCAAATTATTTATGCCGATTACCGGACCAAATTGAAGCTTGACCTCACTATAAGCGGAACCGAGTACGATGCAAACAAACTGTACAATTCGTTGTGTCTATCCAATGGCGTCTTCATATCCTTTAAGGACTTAGTGCAAGGTTTTATAGCCCTTGATCGTGCCTGTCGCCATGGTCACACTGGTGGTGAACTGCGAACTAAGTGTATCTTTCGGTACTACTCCACAGCCGGTGCCTCAGTGATGACTTTTCAGGAAGTAGTCAACATGTACAAAGACATCCTGGCCTGTGGTCAACCAAACCCCACTCTAAATCCACAACTCTCAGCGGAGGACCTGTTCATGCAGTTACAACTGACCCATGAAGACACAATCTCAATGGCCACCTTCATCAAACTGGTCGGTTCGTTAGCGATTCGTGGCACTGCTAACCTATATCGATGTTCTGCCACAGCTTCGCCTTTGACTGAGATACCTTCAAAAAGATGCTACGACCCATTGAGCGTACAAGTTGTTACAATGGACCGACTTAGCAAAGATGGCCAGTCATTTCCCACCAAACGAATCAACCAGTGCCGACAGTGCGCTCCGCAAAACTATTCCTTGTCTATTCACCCGATCTTCTTCAACATCGTAACTTGCACAATGGCACTTGACCACCAAATAATGCAGCCATCGAACAATGTCGCCGTTGTAAGAAACGTTCTGCGACAATTCTCCTCTTTGCTAAATGGCTTTCCCAAAGAGCAACATGTTGAAGTGCCCGAGTGGAATATCCAATCTAACCGTTTGGCACTGGTGAACAACATAGTGCAAATGTGTCACCAAGCAAAGGAACTCTTCGTGCAATTACCTCGAGTGCTTCGGTGCACCTCACCAGTCTACATATTCGGAGATATCCATGGAAACTTCTACGATCTCATGGTTTACGATCATCTGTTTTGGCGCAGTGCTCCCAATGGTCACGTGTGTCAGTCTCTCTTTCTGGGCGATTACGTGGACCGAGGCAATCATTCGCTCGAATGTATTCTCTACCTAATGAGTATGAAGTTGCTCCTTCCTGACAAGATACACTTGCTCAGAGGCAATCACGAGTTTCGACTCATCCAACAGCAGTTCACCTTCTTCAACGAGTGCTTGGGAAAGTTTGGCGACCAGGAGGGCTACAAAGTGTGGCAAGCCATCAACGATGCGTTCGACTGCATGCCACTCTGTGCAGTGGTGGATGAACATATTTACTGCGCCCACGGGGGCATTCCCGCCAGTTGTACCCGAATAGAGTCACTCTACGCGAACATTCCTGTGCCTTTGTACAATCCAATGCTCAGCCCAACCGGATGGGAAGTCCTGTGGAACGATCCAATCAACCAACAGCAGTACAAGACCTTTCTGGACGTCTGCCCGCAACAGGAAGGCTTCCCTTTGTACCCGGCAGGTTTTGCGCCCAACATTAAACGCGGCACAGCATTCTACTACAGCGAAGATGCAGTGGACCGTTTTCTCGAACAGAATAACCTTGGCCAAGTGATTCGTGGGCACGAAGTCATTCCGTTGGGTTTTCGCTTTGCGATGGGCGGCAAAGTGACCACCATCTTCAGCTGTTCCAACTACTGTGGCCTACCAAATCAAGCCTCGGTGGTGTTTGTCGAAGCGGGCAAGCTGCGAGTGGTTCGAATCGAAACCAATCACAAGTTTAACATATAGCCTTTTGGCTCATAGTTGTCAATACTACACCACTGTCACAATAATAACCTTTTAGCCTTTGCCTTTGTGTTTGAATTGCAATTTATTCATTTTACTTTCTCAAAAACTGCCAAACTATCAAATTGATATGTAAATTCAGAGAAACTCCAAGTTATCGCTGATGCTACATCGACAATGAAACAATTTATGCACATCGAGGCTTACAATTGGTCACTTGTCGATTATTTATTTCACTTCATTCATTGATACGCCATTTTGTCTTGGTTGATTTGATGGTGCACAGATGTTGTGGAAAGGTACAGGTCTGGTGGAGGTATCGGAGGCGGTGATAGTGCCATTCGGGAGTGTGACTGTGAGGGCAGCGCCACTAGACATTGCATTCTGTCTCGAGCAGGCAACAAATGTAGCGCGCAATCGCACCGACCTTATAAGTGCGCCAATAGGCTCCGTGCGATACTCGCCACAGCGCCATCTAAGGTGCAACTATTGCAAACTCGCATAGGTGTCGTGCTCACAACAAACACGTACATTAGGCCTATTTTGAGTGATTTTCGTCTAGTTTTGGTGGATATTAAGTCGCTAAATGGCTCAAATTCAATGTTTTGGTGGTTCCAAGACTATTAATGTTGAAGACAACTATTTCACGGATGTCAACTTCGCATATGGCCAACAACTTGTCACGTATGGCAAAAAATGATAAAATGGCCACACGATTTCAATGGTAATCTCTTTGAAACCAGTGGAAATGTACTATCTAATCTAATTTTTAGTGTCAAAAAGCGAAACACTCTTCCGCGAGAGGTCAATAATCAAAACAAACCCAGGATAACCAAACAGAATGGCAAACCAACTGGTCCAGGGGACCTTTGACACTGCTGTATCTCATTTACCGTGGCACCCAATCTCTAATAGGCTCCGTGCGATACTCGCCACAGCGCCATCTAAGGTGCAACTATTGCAAACTCGCATAGGTGTCGTGCTCACAACAAACACGTACATTAGGCCTATTTTGAGTGATTTTCGTCTAGTTTTGGTGGATATTAAGTCGCTAAATGGCTCAAATTCAATGTTTTGGTGGTTCCAAGACTATTAATGTTGAAGACAACTATTTCACGGATGTCAACTTCGCATATGGCCAACAACTTGTCACGTATGGCAAAAAATGATAAAATGGCCACACGATTTCAATGGTAATCTCTTTGAAACCAGTGGAAATGTACTATCTAATCTAATTTTTAGTGTCAAAAAGCGAAACACTCTTCCGCGAGAGGTCAATAATCAAAACAAACCCAGGATAACCAAACAGAATGGCAAACTAACTGGTCCAGGGGACCTTTGACACTGCTGTATCTCATTTACCGTGGCACCCAATCTCTAATTGAGTGTTTTTCTCGAGAAAGTCAAATTGATTCTATCCGAATACTTCAAGTCAGACCATCTCAATGTTAGAATTATCGTTGATTATACATTGGTGAAACTTGAAAGGCCTATACGACTCAAACTTCAAAATCTAATGTATTCCTCTTACAGTGACACAGCGGCTAATTGGAACTGAACTGTCACTTTTTGTTCCGAACCACAAGATGTTTGGACATTTTCACCATAAACATCTGTGAACTTGTAAATTTTCTCGAATCAAATGATGAAAGTGGTTAAGACGCCAAAGATATCATCATGGTTATTCCGCCAAAGGTTAATCGAGCTGTAAATTCACAATTTCCCATTGAACAATTCGATGAGGCGTATAAAATAATTCGACTATGAATCCATGTTGAGCGAACTAAAGAATCAAGAATTTAGACGTTCTACTGGTAAATCATCGAATTCTAAGAGGACTGAAACAGTACATATTCGAGAGTGAAAATAAACAAGTCTATCACGATTTCAAATCGTCGATTTGCATTTACCTAAAAGAAAATAGTAAAATAAGTAATAAAAACGCTAAATGTTTGTCAAAATACATTAAATTCAAGAAAAATGTGGCTATTCTTGAATTCTGTGATGATGTACTGAGTTGGCACTAGCTTGGCACTGCCTTGGCACTGATCACACAAGTCGAATCAAGAGACTACGTTTCCATTATATTGAATATATTACCAACATCTATAGTTTTTCGCCGTCTAGCAACTGTTAGATAGTTCTCCTCAATATTAATGGTCGTAACACCATCAAAATTTTGATATTGGGCCATCTAGAGATTTGATATCCACCAAAACAAGATGAAAATCACTCAAAATAGGCCTAATGCACGTGTTTGTTGTGAGCACGACACCTATGCGAGTTTGCAATAGTTGCACCTTAGATGGCGCTGTGGCGAGTATCGCACGGAGCCTATTGAGTGTTTTTCTCGAGAAAGTCAAATTGATTCTATCCGAATACTTCAAGTCAGACCATCTCAATGTTAGAATTATCGTTGATTATACATTGGTGAAACTTGAAAGGCCTACACGACTCAAACTTCAAAATCTAATGTATTCCTCTTACAGTGACACAGCGGCTAATTGGAACTGAACTGTCACTTTTTGTTCCGAACCACAAGATGTTTGGACATTTTCACCATAAACATCTGTGAACTTGTAAATTTTCTCGAATCAAATGACGAAAGTGGTTAAGACGCCAAAGATATCATCATGGTTATTCCGCCAAAGGTTAATCGAGCTGTAAATTTACAATTTCCCATTGAACAATTCGATGAGGCGTATAAAATAATTCGATTATGAATCCATGTTGAGCGAACTATCTAAAGAATCAAGAATTTAGACGTTCTACTGGTAAATCATCGAATTCTAAGAGGACTGAAACAGTACATATTCGAGAGTGAAAATAAACAAGTCTATCACGATTTCAAATCATCGATTTGCATTTACCTAAAAGAAAATAGTAAAATAAGTAATAAAAACGCTAAATGTTTGTCAAAATACATTAAATTCAAGTAAATGTGGCTATTCTTGAATTCTGCGATGATGTACTGAGTTGGCACTAGCTTGGCACTGCCTTGGCACTGATCACACAAGTCGAATCAAGAGACTACGTTTCCATTATATTGAATATATTACCAACATCTATAGTTTTTCGCCGTCTAGCAACTGTTAGATAGTTCTCCTCAATATTAATGGTCGTAACACCACCAAAATTTTGATATTGGGCCATCTAGAGATTTGATATCCACCAAAACAAGATGAAAATCACTCAAAATAGGCCTAATGCACGTGTTTGTTGTGAGCACGACACCTATGCGAGTTTGCAATAGTTGCACCTTAGATGGCGCTGTGGCGAGTATCGCACGGAGCCTATTCAGAGTAAAGCTATGCACGGTGCACACTCTAATGCATTCTGCACTCTGCACTAGACACAGTGTTCAGTTGCTTCTATGTTGCAACGTGTGCGTGGGAGTGGTAACTCAGTCAAACTGGCGACTGCAGTGTCTCACTGCATGGCAAGCAACAAGTAGCACTCTCAATTCGCCACTTCGTTCCTCGCTGTTTCGATTTTTGGTCTGCTTCTCGAGACTGTTCTTCTTTTTGGAAGCTTCCTCTAATTTTTGAATCATCTTAATTTTGCTCGAATGTAATGATGGTAACTGCAGAGAGCGAAGCAGAAGACCAAAAGAAATCGATCATCAGGAGTATCATGGACAGCGTGAAAAAACACGGAGGAATGGTTTGCCAAGCTGGACTTCTAATCTGTCAAGGATTTTTGAGCGATTTAAGCCTACTTGTGCAGACGTATGGTGATCTGGACACATTTCGCGATATGATCACTGACGCTGCCAGTCCCCAGGCGTTAAATGCCTTTTTCTCCGATAGCTTCGAATCGATGAACCATGACTCTTGCTCCAACATTCGAAATGTGCTTACCTCTGGACAGGCAGAATGTCTCACTCAAGCGGACAAGGCTTTTATGCTGACCGAAATAGACATGGTTAAAAAGGAACTTTTTAAAGGCTTTATCATCGTGGAACTTCTGACTTCTGCTACAGTAATTGTCACTCAGTCCGCCAATCTGATTATAACCTGGAAGGAATTGGCTGTGGCTAACAACGTGCTCTTTGAGTCAGAAGAAGTTAAGAAAACTATCCATGAAGAAGTGTGCCAACTTGAACAAGAAACTGACCAACTTCGGGAGACGATGCAATATTTTGCCAAGAAACAATTGATAAATTGGTTGCCATCCAAGAAAGACGAACACACCAACGATCCTGTGGTAAGCAAAGAAGCACTAAAGAAGTACAAGGACAATAATAATAGTGAACAACTGGGAGAGGAGAGTCGCAAATTTATCATCAAAATTAGTCGATTGAGTCGAAAGAAAGGACAAATCCAAAATTCTCTAGGTTTACTTTGCATTGTTTTTTGTTTGTTCAATAACAATAATTATTTACCATTTACTGCATTGTCTAGGTAAAGTTCAACTAAAGATCAACGATTCTATTGTGAGTCTCCGAGTTCGTCGCAGCACTCACATCAGCGATGGCTTTATTGACGCGGCCTATCTCATTGCGAACATATACGAGCTGTTCACGGCTGCTGCCAATCCATTCAATGTGCTTAAGGGCATCAAGTATTGCATTACTGCCTCCTTTGGGCTCTTTTTCGTTTCCAATGTTGTCACCGTGACTATCACCTCCCGCAAGTTGAAGCAACTTCGCGAACAAATGGAGGAGACTGAAAAGTTGACTGACATTCTTGACGTGGCCGAGAAGAATATTGAAATACTGGAGGAGTGGATTTTGCAGATTGACGCATTTCAGGCAAAGTGTCGCGGCATGGAATCACCGAAGCCTGTCATTGGTCAAGGCAAATCGAACGATTGCACCGCTTTATAATGATTGAATAGGTGTGCTAGACGTGCCACTGCTCCATAGCTTTACACACCCAAGCTTGGCACACAGTCTCTGCATATTCACAATACTTCACATTAATTGTAAACCTAATTTACCATTAAATGTATCATTCAAGACGAAATGAATTTATTCATAATAATTAATTAATGCAATGTTGACGTGCTCCCGCCCGGTCTCTAGTCGCAAGGGTGCGATGTGTTGTTGGACTCACAAGTCAATGTGTTCTTGAAGGCAAATCATTGTCTGGCACTCAACGATATATGAGTGTAAACAATCACCTTGGCCATGAGCTCGGTCGCCGAGACGGTCTCGATTCGAGACTCTCGAAGCCGTACTCTACATGATGGTCTATTTGCACAAAGGCGAAATGGCAAGGACTGCAGGGCACGCCCAAAGAGAAGAACGCCATGATTGGTATGTTTGTTCATCGAATCGACATTAGCCTCTTCTAATTAACACAACTTTGCCTTCCACCAATAGCTCAAATCAAGCAGCAAATCACTCCAGCCCAGCTGTGCACCTCGATGCCAGTGCAATTTACCAACTGTCAAGTATGTGCGCGAACTGCAATTCGAGGACAAACCACGCTACCGAATGCTGATCAATTGGTTTCGCTTTGTTGGCTCATTCACCATGACACTCGGTTCGAGGATCACAAGTACGGCTGAGACCGTGAGCACAACTCTCTGTCAAAAGTACCTGATTCGAACACAACAGCACAACTATAAAGTGACCATTGTGTCCATTTTCTTCAATTATTAAAATGTACAATTTACTTGATGACGCCCTAAAATTGCTTTATTAGACATTGTGACTGCTATAAATGGCGGAGAGCTAGTTTTGAATGTCTTCTGCCTGGACATTTGTCAGCACGGTATAAGCAGACTTTGCAGACAAGCAGCAACGTAAATCTGATTGTGTCAGGAGAGTACCTCACAGGCTTCACACGCAATGACCGATAAAACAATTAAGAACGATAATATCAGCCCTAACGTCACCAGCGAGTTGCCATTGCACAATAGCAAGTCAAGTGCTATTCTCTCCTTTCGTATTCCAATGGCTGACAGTGACGCACATATTCGAGTCAAAGCCTTCTACAGTGCACTGAATCAGCGCCAATGATGGACTTCATTGCCCGACAGAGGTTCTAATTAGTAAATCAAAAACAAACTAACTTACCGATCTAGTGTTTCTCCTACTGAGTTGGCTATTCGTGATTTGTTTGCTCTAATGAAAGCCATGCGGCCTATGCCTGACACATGAGCACACACACAGTAATATATTCCTGTTCACATTTAGGAAGTGCAGTTCCAGCAAACGCAAATGTTCAATAGAATTGGCCTTTGAGGAATCACCGCTTCGGAGGAAATAATTGCTCACCTCTTCAGCTAGGAACAGAATCTTTGTATGACAGAGCAATTTAAGCGCCATCAGGTAAAGAAACCACTCAAAAGCACATCTGCCTTGATCGACAATGTCGTTTAGGAAAAGATAGTTGCTGGTGAACATAGTCATACTTCCACATAATGATTGCCCCAGTGAGCGAAGGTCCTCGATATTTCCGTGAATGTTGCCAATGATGCATATGCAAGTTGGTTGAGCACTCGATTGTCATTCTCCACATATTTTCTGCTAAATGCTTATGGAGTGACGATGAAGTGGAGAAGAGACATTTGAAAAGTCCTCGTAAGTGCCTTTGTGGTTGTTTAATTGGCTAATGTGGCCAATCATATCGATTAGGGATTGAAGATTATTTCTTTGCTGAAACTTTTGTAGAACAATTGGCTGAAATTTGGTACAATAGCTATCCTCACCAAGAGTCGCCAAGATAGAGGAAATACAGTTGTAATTCGACATGCACAAATCACACTTGTTGTATTGATAATATCGATTGAGAAGCAATTCCTTGGCATGATAATCTACCATAGAACGGTACACTTTCGTTGTTGAAATTAAACAAATGATTTGATCAAATGATCATGGATGAGACACAGAGACTCTACAAAGACGAGATACCACGAAGCAAATGAGTGTCCACTGCTTCCTTGGACTGAAACTATTAGACAAACAATTTGCCATTTTCCTTTACCACAGAATGATGGTCTCCTCGATAGTTACAACAAGCACAATTTCCAGAAGAATAATTTAAGAAGTCACTACGACTACTGTCGTGTGCGTCCTCAACCTTTTCCACCGCGTCCTCGAACGTCATAAAATTGTATATTTCTGAAGAATACTTTGAAAAGCACTTTTGTTTCGATTTTGAAAATTATATTACTAGTACTCGAAAGGGCCGCAGAAGTCTCTGACGCTGGTGGTGCTGGGCTGATTGGAATAATATTCGTTGCCAATTTGACGATACATTGTTTCATATAGATCTTCTTACTTCTTACTTTACCAACGTGATTTCAATTGCGATACAAAAATCGACTTGTAACGGTGAAACGACAGAAAATGTTTAGTAGTCGACCAGTATGCTGTTGTTGATTAAAAAAATCTTTCTTCATTTTGCAAGCATGGTTTACAAATTCTAACGACACGAGCATCGCTGTGTGGATCGATAGCCACCAGACCGAGAAGTGGTTGTTCTGTCATGACGAGACATTTACAAGACCAGTGCTTAGAATCTAAGCCTTAGAATCCAAGGCTGCATTGCTTTGTAAACAAAGCAAGCAAGACAGGAGTTATGATTCATAATTTATGAATGACCCGGTGAGGCTTGCCCGCTGCAAATTGCTATATTACATTGTATTTTGCTCGATTTCCACCAAACTACCAGTTCAACTACCATATAGATATTAGATAGTCGGTCTCTATATGCTCTTCTCCTTCGGACTGATCAAAATGCAATAGATTGCCGGCAATTTGGATATCAATTCTGAGGCTTAATACATGGCCGCAAACACCAAAGTATTGAAGGTGTGAGAGTAATGATAATGTTCGCCGTCCAACTGTTACTATAGGCGAAACAGAGTCATAATTATTGTTAAGCAATCATTTATGAATTTAGAATCAACAAACCTTATCGGCCACCTTCAGCCAAAGTGTAAAGAGGCAAATAATACGCCATATCAGTGTAGAGATATTGAAGTGTTTGCAGACATCCGAGTCGTTTCGACACTATCCACTTGATTGCTTTACGGTTCATTAGTGTTGAGATGATCAAACGTGGCACCAAACAGTCGAGGATGGCTTTGTGTGCACTTTCAATACCAGCCCACCATGTCTACTCCACCGCTTTGTTCATGCTCTAGTAAAATTGCGAAAGCTAAATGAGCTCGTAATAACAACAAATTTTCATTATCATAGCTTTAATCAATTTTCTGTTGCAATTATAAAACTGTCACAATTCATAGAACTCATAATCAATTTCATTCAACCTTTTGAATTGAATAGATGTCTGTATACCTTTTAAAGTTGTGATGATTCTCTATTTAGACGACTGCACTGGTAGATTAGGCGAGCGTTCGTCCGAATGTGAATTTAAAGTTTTCTTTGTCGTGTTATATGTTTTCCCTTTTGATAATACACAAAAATAATTAGTTTGTTATTACAGTTAGTATGTAAATGTAATTATCAAACCTTAAATTAAATGGCACTTGTATTGTATTCTTGCTTGCTTCCACATTAATAGGCTCCGTGCGATACTCGCCACAGCGCCATCTAAGGTGCAACTATTGCAAACTCGCATAGGTGTCGTGCTCACAACAAACACGTACATTAGGCCTATTTTGAGTGATTTTCGTCTAGTTTTGGTGGATATTAAGTCGCTAAATGGCTCAAATTCAATGTTTTGGTGGTTCCAAGACTATTAATGTTGAAGACAACTATTTCACGGATGTCAACCTCGCATATGGCCAACAACTTGTCACGTATGGCAAAAAATGATAAAATGGCCACACGATTTCAATGGTAATCTCTTTGAAACCAGTGGAAATGTACTATCTAATCTAATTTTTAGTGTCAAAAAGCGAAACACTCTTCCGCGAGAGGTCAATAATCAAAACAAACCCAGGATAACCAAACAGAATGGCAAACCAACTGGTCCAGGGGACCTTTGACACTGCTGTATCTCATTTACCGTGGCACCCAATCTCTAATAGGCTCCGTGCGATACTCGCCACAGCGCCATCTAAGGTGCAACTATTGCAAACTCGCATAGGTGTCGTGCTCACAACAAACACGTACATTAGGCCTATTTTGAGTGATTTTCGTCTAGTTTTGGTGGATATTAAGTCGCTAAATGGCTCAAATTCAATGTTTTGGTGGTTCCAAGACTATTAATGTTGAAGACAACTATTTCACGGATGTCAACCTCGCATATGGCCAACAACTTGTCACGTATGGCAAAAAATGATAAAATGGCCACACGATTTCAATGGTAATCTCTTTGAAACCAGTGGAAATGTACTATCTAATCTAATTTTTAGTGTCAAAAAGCGAAACACTCTTCCGCGAGAGGTCAATAATCAAAACAAACCCAGGATAACCAAACAGAATGGCAAACCAACTGGTCCAGGGGACCTTTGACACTGCTGTATCTCATTTACCGTGGCACCCAATCTCTAATTGAGTGTTTTTCTCGAGAAAGTCAAATTGATTCTATCCGAATACTTCAAGTCAGACCATCTCAATGTTAGAATTATCGTTGATTATACATTGGTGAAACTTGAAAGGCCTATACGACTCAAACTTCAAAATCTAATGTATTCCTCTTACAGTGACACAGCGGCTAATTGGAACTGAACTGTCACTTTTTGTTCCGAACCACAAGATGTTTGGACATTTTCACCATAAACATCTGTGAACTTGTAAATTTTCTCGAATCAAATGATGAAAGTGGTTAAGACGCCAAAGATATCATCATGGTTATTCCGCCAAAGGTTAATCGAGCTGTAAATTCACAATTTCCCATTGACAATTCGATGAGGCGTATAAAATAATTCGACTATGAATCCATGTTGAGCGAACTAAAGAATCAAGAATTTAGACGTTCTACTGGTAAATCATCGAATTCTAAGAGGACTGAAACAGTACATATTCGAGAGTGAAAATAAACAAGTCTATCACGATTTCAAATCGTCGATTTGTATTTACCTAAAAGAAAATAGTAAAATAAGTAATAAAAACGCTAAATGTTTGTCAAAATACATTAAATTCAAGTAAATGTGGCTATTCTTGAATTCTGTGATGATGTACTGAGTTGGCACTAGCTTGGCACTGCCTTGGCACTGATCACACAAGTCGAATCAAGAGACTACGTTTCCATTATATTGAATATATTACCAACATCTATAGTTTTTCGCCGTCTAGCAACTGTTAGATAGTTCTCCTCAATATTAATGGTCGTAACACCACCAAAATTTTGATATTGGGCCATCTAGAGATTTGATATCCACCAAAACAAGATGAAAATCACTCAAAATAGGCCTAATGCACGTGTTTGTTGTGAGCACGACACCTATGCGAGTTTGCAATAGTTGCACCTTAGATGGCGCTGTGGCGAGTATCGCACGGAGCCTATTGAGTGTTTTTCTCGAGAAAGTCAAATTGATTCTATCCGAATACTTCAAGTCAGACCATCTCAATGTTAGAATTATCGTTGATTATACATTGGTGAAACTTGAAAGGCCTATACGACTCAAACTTCAAAATCTAATGTATTCCTCTTACAGTGACACAGCGGCTAATTGGAACTGAACTGTCACTTTTTGTTCCGAACCACAAGATGTTTGGACATTTTCACCATAAACATCTGTGAACTTGTAAATTTTCTCGAATCAAATGATGAAAGTGGTTAAGACGCCAAAGATATCATCATGGTTATTCCGCCAAAGGTTAATCGAGCTGTAAATTCACAATTTCCCATTGACAATTCGATGAGGCGTATAAAATAATTCGACTATGAATCCATGTTGAGCGAACTAAAGAATCAAGAATTTAGACGTTCTACTGGTAAATCATCGAATTCTAAGAGGACTGAAACAGTACATATTCGAGAGTGAAAATAAACAAGTCTATCACGATTTCAAATCGTCGATTTGCATTTACCTAAAAGAAAATAGTAAAATAAGTAATAAAAACGCTAAATGTTTGTCAAAATACATTAAATTCAAGAAAATGTGGCTATTCTTGAATTCTGTGATGATGTACTGAGTTGGCACTAGCTTGGCACTGCCTTGGCACTGATCACACAAGTCGAATCAAGAGACTACGTTTCCATTATATTGAATATATTACCAACATCTATAGTTTTTCGCCGTCTAGCAACTGTTAGATAGTTCTCCTCAATATTAATGGTCGTAACACCATCAAAATTTTGATATTGGGCCATCTAGAGATTTGATATCCACCAAAACAAGATGAAAATCACTCAAAATAGGCCTAATGCACGTGTTTGTTGTGAGCACGACACCTATGCGAGTTTGCAATAGTTGCACCTTAGATGGCGCTGTGGCGAGTATCGCACGGAGCCTATTGCCTCTCAAAGTGGAAAGTAAACAGTTGCTGCAATTATAATTCCTCGTAAGACCATTCCATCTCACTGATGACCAGTTGTCGATTATATTTTATCAATTCCATCGGTGCCTTTGTTTATAGCCATTCGACACTTTCAACTATTTCTTCCTTGAGTTGTAAGAACAACTTCCGAGAAGAAATGTCTATCTTGATAGATCTAGGTAGCCAGAAAATGTAACACCTGAGAGAAGAATTGCCAATGAATTGTAATTCTGAATTGGTATATTACAGACTGTAATTTACAGTAGAGAAGATAGGCCAAATGATTCAATCTGCAAATAAATAAACAATATATAAATAAAAATTATTAACGATAACATTCTAAATTACCTAGAATCTATAGTTATCTCCAACAAGTTTGAATTGTAGATTTGCGAGTTTGCCTTGGACAATTGCCACACACATGTCAATCCAATTAAAGGCAAATAAGTCAATTGAGTTATTAATAAATGTTGAAGAATTGTTCGTTTAGATGTGCTTCACACAGAAAAATGTAACAATTCGTTGGCTTGAGATCGTCAACCAAATTATAAATTAATTTAGGCTGGAAAAGGGCCTAGTTTGATGCCGTCAAATTTGTTATTCTACAAAAACAATCGACTACTATTAATTAGCTCAAACAGTTTAGACGAAACTATCTCACCATTGAAGAAGCCATTAGAATGACAGAATTAATATTTAAATCTAGAGACGTTTGTTGCAAAATTTCAATGCTTCATATCTCCTTGTAGCTGTGCTCTTTTTGACATTTTAAAGAAAAATTTGGTTTATGGTTTATAATACACAAGAAGTGTCTTACTTTGATCAATTTGATGTATTTGAAAAATCATGGCGGTAGTTTAATAAATCCGTTCTTTAACATCTTCCAATTTCGGGTTTTGGAATAATCCAGAAGAAAAAGGATGAAGGGTGGAGGGAAAACAGTGTAACCAATTGAGATTTTCCGTTGATAAACAGATGGACGCTCTTCGATCAAGGCCAGTCTGCAGTGCACCGATCGGCGATCGAGCTGGCCAGCAGAGATGAGTGAAAGAACACATCTGTGTCCATAGATAGCGCTGTTGCGCTAGTGCACTGTGCACTTTGAAACTCTCCAATCGAAAGCATTGCTTATTCAGAAAGCTCACTTGTCCGTGTCTTCTGTTCATGAAAAACAAAACACTTGTTGATTGTTTTAAAGTGAATTAAATTTGCCAGTTTGATTGCCCTTTTTGGGACAATGCTATTTGTGAAGATGACAGTGCCCGACCAGTGCAGAATTGCAAGGTGTCACCCTCTAAATGGACATCAATTATGGCTTGTCAGGCATCAGTATGCACTGAAGTGTCCACTGTGAACGTTGTCCGGTCGGGCAGCAAAGTTGACATAATGGACAGATGCCACGCCGAAACATTATCCCGTGATGCGATTTATATTTGTAAATAAAACTAACAATTGTAAGACACGCCGTTCTCCAGGAAATCTAGCCAGGCCGACACTTGCTATAGATAGTCGATTCATTCCACACAATTCATTCAAATATTTTCTAAGCCTGGTTACGGGAAAAGGTCGCCGTTCACCCCATCCGATAGGTCGATGTTCACATCAAGGGTTGTTGTGATGTGCGTTTTGCTCGAGTTGTACGTCAGATTACCGATTGCGAAAGATAGTCCACTGTCCAGTTTGTATGCATGACCATCGCATGGGGTGGTCTTGTTTCTGACAGTTATGTTCAGGTACGAGCAATACACGAACTTGTGTGTAATTGCTGAAATGACTTGTTGTAATTCTTCGTTTGCTGTGTTGTTTTTCAGTTTGCACGAGGAGACTGACCACAAAGATTGGTCTTCAGCGTGTGAGCGACAAGAGATTGGACGTTCCGAAGTGATGTATTCTTCGGCTTCTGTAGTCGGATTAAACGAAATTATGTTAGAGCACTTGCTTACCTCGTCGTAGATAACGAATTGGGGTCCCTTGTACTTCAAAAAGCAGTACTTGTCCTCGTAAGGTTGGACCAGGTTGAAGGGTTGTGCTTGAAGGATCTTCTTTTTGGGAGTGACCGTCTTCGTCAAGAATCGAAGCGTGAAGATTCGTTCGCGGTGGTTCCAATGGCATTGGCCTAACGGCTTCCAGAGGATGCGAGGGCAGTCATGACATATCGCGATTTTGAAGAGTGTATCAAATCGTTCGTTGACTGTATTCGTGTTGTTAAATGCTTCCAGGAATAGAGTTAGATCGTGTGCAATGAAGTCGTATTGGTTATCAGCAGAGTTCTTAAAACGATCCATATGCGACATCTTCTCCATGCCAGCTTTGATTTCAGTGTTCATTACATGATACCGGGCCTCCTGTTGGTCCAGGATGCCTAGAATCGATGCCGACTGGTTGAACGAAGCGGCTATTCCTGCAGAGTTTTTGGCATTGTTGTATAGCATGTCCTTTCGCAGTTGTTCGACGTTCTTGTCATTGGTGAATCCGATGACGGTGGAATATGCCAGTGAAGCCACTCCGGTGAGGATGGAGGCCATATTCCAGGCCGATCTGGGTTGTCTGGAGTGAGCATAGTCGAAATTGTGTGCATTGATGCAGTATCGTTTCAGGATCGGTGAGATCTTGGTGTCGAATAATTTTGCACAATATTTGTTGATGCCGAGAGCGTTGACTGGGTCCCTGGTGACACATTGGTTGATAAGGCGGACTGCAAAAGTTGTATCCACTTCGCTGACTGTGGGAAGGTGGATCGTCGGTTTCCAGATTACGGGGTCGACTGTAGGTATGGTGATTGCTGGGGCCACGAATGCCAGCATACATAAAGTAGAGAGCAACATGGCTGGTTTTGGACAAGTCGAAACAGTTGAAATGGAGCGTTTCGGGGTGAGTTGCTGTCTTGATTCGCCAGGAGCTCGATAGAAATGCTTCAATTTGGAAATGTTCACCGTGGATGACTTCTGGTCGTCGATTCGCATTAAGGCTGGGCCAATCACTTCTTTTATAGCAAATGGTCCAAGGTATTTGGCTGCCAATTTGTTGTTGTGATTGGGTGCCACTGTTTTGTCGAATACCAGCACTTCATCACCGACTTTAAAATCCGGTGTCTGATGATGTTCGTCAAAGTATCGTTTGTTGATTTCATTTCGCTTGGCAACATTATGTTTCACTAACTTACGCACCAATTCGAGATTTTTGACGATTATGTCATTATTTGTTGAGACGCGCAGGTTCACGTCCGGTGGCAGGACTGCCTTACGATTAAAAAATAACTCGCACGGGGTGACACCTGTGGTGGCGTGTATTGATGCATTATAAGCGTAGCAAAGGGGGGGGTCAATTTGGTTGACCAAATGTGTTTATGGTTTTTCTCGTTAACGTAATGGCTCAACATGTCTGCCAATGTGCCGTTGTATCGTTCCACGAAATTAGTGCTTGGCTGGTAGCCACTTGTTGTGACTTGTTTGATGCCAAACATTTTGCTTAGGTCTGCAATCACTTTGTTGATAAAAGATTTTGATTGGTCGTGAAGCAGTCTTTGTGGAGCAGCACAGTATGGGCTTATGACATTTTGGTACAAGAAATTGGCTACTGATCTGGCTCCTGTATTTGCGACGCCTTTTGCGATGGCAAATTTCGAATAATGGCATGTCAAGGTGATAATGAATTGACAGCCATTTGACAATGGTAGTGGGCCAACGTGATCGATTGCGACTATTTCCATAGGAGCATTTGCCACTATATGTTGGAGATCGCCGTAGCCAGGAGTGTGTGGTTTCTTGCGAATTTGACATTCGTAGCAAGTTTTGAAGAATTCGAAAGTATCGGAATAGATTGATGGCCAAAAGTATTTCTTTGAGATTATTGGGTATAGCTTCTTGAAGCCCAAATGACCGCCAGGTTGTGCCTTGTGTGTGTTGTACAGTAGTTCGTCTTGCATCTCTTTAGGAATGACAGATCGAAGGTCATCCTCTTTGAATTTTCGGCATAAGACGCCTGAATTGTCAATAACGAACTTGTCTTTGTATTTACGATCATTCTGATTGGCCAGAACCTCTTTACAGTAAGGGTCGCGTCTCTGTTTCGAGAGAAGCGAGGCAAGAGGGTCGTTTGGGTCGATTGGCACGATCACGCTGATCGTTGCTGTTTGTTTATATTCCGGGCGGTTGTCTGGATAGCGACTAGCAATGTCTGCAAAGAAGTTGTCTGCAGAGGAGATATGCTTCACGGTCAATTTGTATCGACCAAGTGTCTCAAGTGACGGACTATTCTAGCGCATGGATTGGCTTGTGTTTGCCAGTGAGACAATGCCTTATTGTCAGTGAATAAGACAAAGTTTTTGCCAGATAACAAATCCGAGAAGAATTTGATTGTTTCCACACAACTGAGAGTTTCTAGGTCAAAAATTGCGTATCGCCGCTCGGCGTTATTCAATCCTCGAGAGAAATAGCCGATTGGTTTTTCGACACCATTCTGTATTTGTGTTAGGCATCCACCAATGCCGATCGAACTAGCATCACTGTAGACATTTGTTTCTGCGTCTGGCATATAGTGTCCGAGGATAGGACGAGAGCAGATCAGTTTGATCATTTTGTCGAATGCCTGTTGATGTTGTTCATTCCATACGAAGTCTACGTTCTTCTTGGTGAGGGTGGTAATGTGCGCCATCTCGCTTGCGAAGTGAGGAACATGCTTGCGCACATACGAGAGGAGGCCAAGAATCGATCGGACTTCGTTGACGTTTTTTGGTGGTTGCAAGTTGTGGATTTTGGCTACCAATGAGTCTGCAGGCTTAGTGCCTTCGGCAGAAATGGAATAGCCGAGGAACACGATGCTTTTCGAGGCGAAAGTGCATTTTGAAAGTTTGATCGTGATGTTATTTTCGCAGATTCTACCGAGGAATCGGTTCAAACGTTCGTTGTGTTCCTTGAGATTGCGCCCGAAGATACAGAAATCGTCTATATAACTCACAAATTCGAGCCACCTTAAATCTGCAAGACTTAGGTTGATCGCACGAGTGAAACCAGATCCAGAATCAGTTAGGCCGAACGGGATCACGTTGAATTCGTAGAAACCGCCCGATGGTGTGGCGAAAGCAGTTATATATTTTGATTCTTCGGCAAGGGGCACTTGATGGTAGGCACTATTAAGGTCTATTTGAGAAAAGTAGACAGCGCCACCCAATGCCCGCATGCACATCGTTGCATCGGGTGATGGGTAGGCATCTTTGGAGAGGGCCCGATTCACATGGCGATAGTCGAGACAGATTCTCTTTTCGGGTGAATTCTTTTTGGAGACCATCACGATTCTCGAACACCAGTTCGAGTTGCTTGGGCGAATGATGTTTTTGGCTAGGAGACCTTCAACTTCCTTTTCGATTGCTTGCACCTTCTCCAATGACATTCTGGCAGGAGCATGTTTTACGGGTTTGACCGATGGATCGATAGCAAGAGCGTACTCGATGTTTTTAGTACATCCGATTTTGCCATCAGAGGCCGACAGAGCATCAATGTGAGTGTCTAGGATCTCAACGATAGTAGCTTCTTCGTCCTCCGTCAGGTCGATACCGATCCGGATCATTGTTCCGTGGAAGTCAATCTTTCGGGTGTCCGAGTCGTCCAAGTCCTTGTATGTCTCCAAATTTTGGGGATCCACATTGTCCAAAGTTACAGGATCCTCCACTGGATCGAAAGTCGCGATTACGGTTGCGTCTTTCTCAGCGACAGTGATAGCGCTGATTGTTGGTGCAGCAGTAGTTGGTACCGAGGGTGCCTGAGGCAATATCGGTTCTGCCACGGGAAGTGGCTCGTCGAGCTGCACCGGTGGCGGTTGGTCGGGAGTAGGTTTAACCTGCTCCCCTGGTTCGTCATCCAGCAAGTCCGTGTCGATAGGGGTGATTTGCTCTGGTCTGACTTCTTCGGCGTAACCAATAATTTGGCCTTCCTCGATTTGAATCGTGGAATCTGATAGATTGATGACGCTAATTATGGCTCGGCCCTTTTTGTCGGTAGTGACCAGGCTATTTTGTACCGCCAGTTTGGTCTTTGCATAGACCCTGTCTGGGGTGTATATGAATAACTCGTTCGCATCCTTAGCCAAATTCTTTGAGGTCTTGATTTCAATTTCCATTTGTTGTTTTGGGGCGATGGTGGTTGATGACTTGGCGTGGGAGTAGCCAGTCAATTGATCTAGGAATGGAATAGTTAGTTTTTTTCTAGGAAAATCACAAACCACATGATCCAGGAAATCGATGCCCAACAAGAATTTGTGGGCCGATACCGGGATAATTTGGACCGTCAATGGGACCGTTATTCGATGTCCAATTGTCATATTGACTTTAGCTGCACCAGTCACATTCAGACTCGAAAGGTCTGCACCACAGAGGTCAAGCATTAGCTCAGGTTGATTCTTCAAGTTCAACTCAGTTGCCAGTGCCTGGGACACCACTGTGCGGTTTGCTGCTGTATCTATGGTAGCTTCGACTGGTTTGCCATTAATTAAGACGTCAATCCACCGACGGTCATCTATTTTGTTGATTGGTTGAGTGATCGTATTGATGGTGCGGCGAATACCGCTTTGGCCATTTGATGAACGATTGTTGTTGTTGTTATTCTGGTTGCGATTGTTATTGTTAGAGTTACCTCCTCTATTATTGTTATTATTAGGGGAGTTACCAGAATTCGTATTACCACCCGAATTGCTGTTTGAATTGGAACGATTTTGGTTACCTGAGTTATTCTGGTTGCCAGAATTATTCTGGTTATGATTACCACTGTAACCTTGGGACCGATAGTTATTACCATTACCGTTTTGTCCCCCAGAATAACCGTTACCATTGTTATGGCCGCCACCGCGGCCATTACCGCCGTTACGGTTCCAATTACCATTGTTCTGGCGATTGGAGCCATTGCCATTAGAGTTGAAGCGTCGGTTGTTGTTAGAATTATTGTTATTGTTGTTTCTAAACCTGTTACCGTTGCCGTTCCCATTGGAATTAGGCTTTGATGCATCAATTTCGCGTCTAATGAACTTTTGGTCTTCCTCGACCATTATGGCACTTCGAATGAAGTCCTTGAAAGTTTCGGGCTCGCATTGATTGATACGGTTAACTAAACCTGCGTCCAGTTTTTGCGATGCAAGCATTATTTTACCGTCTTGAGACATGTTAGGGTGAGTAATGTCAATCATGTCTTTGAGCCGATCGAGGAATTTGTCGATACGTTCGTTTTTGCCGCGCATGGCACTACGAAACTTTTGTGTGATGTATGCTTTGTCTGCTTTGTTTCCCCACTTGTTGAGGAAGTCTTTGTATAGTTTTTCCAAAGCAGCTTTGTCGTACGTTTTGGTGGTTCTGGCATTGTCATAGTCAGTGAGCCATTCACGTGGATTTTTCGCCAAAACGTGTGCAAAGTATTTAAAGCATTTTTCTTCTCCCCAACCGGTTGCTATGCAGTAATCCTTATATTGGGTTAAGAACTCGTCCGTATTCTCGTCAATTGCACCTCTAAACTTAGGAAATGGAGGCTTGGACATAAGTCTCAAAAGATCTTTGTCGCCCATTGTTAGTGTTGTGTTTTGGTTTGTGTGAGGAGTCTGCGCTGACGGGATTGGATTGATTATGCTAGCGGTAGTTGCTGTTGTGGCAGCACTACTTGTGGTTGTGTTAGTGGTTGCAGTCGAGAGCACGGGGGGATTGCCCGTTGTTATTGCACTCGATGTGGTTGCAGCGGGGGAGATTAGGGAAGGGTCAGCCTGCACTGATGGTGAGAGAGGTAGCACCTGTGGTTGAAGTGGGGCAGGTAAAGCTAACTCTTCTGCTGATTTGGCGCCTTTTGGCGTGTATGAGATAGTAGGCTTGTCACCTGGAATGTTTTGGGTGAAATCCAAAACACTCGCTAGACTGAGGTCGATACCTGATTCTTCCTGGTTTGTGACCTCGTCGGTTATAATTGGTGGTGGTGATTCGTCTACTGAACTGGCGTCTGCGTCCTGTCCTGTGTTACTATCCATGCATTGCGCAATGCATATATTTAGTAAACAAGATGATGGAAGTTAGCTTAGGAATTCACTAACTAATGAAGGCAAGGTGAAATTGTCACTCAACCCGGAACGGATTAAATGAGGGCAATCACTGTCTAGTAAAGTTCGATGAGTTGACCTGATTGATTGATCAGACCAAACACATGAACGACCGCAGTTGATATCCGTAAACAAAATGAATGCGGAGCATCAACAAATGCTATTGGAATGCTAGTGCTTGCAATTGCACTGAACAAAAATGCGACAAATTAACCCAATTTTGGGTAAAATGACCAAATAATAGCAAAAGTAAGCGCGTGGAACGAAAATTAGTACTCACGAAGCTTGAAAGTGAAGTAGACAATGTCGTCTAACTTCTATGATGCGGCAAAAGCGTAGGGAACCGGTGGTTGACCACTAACGCGTATTTGAGGCTCGATGGTGAGTCCTCGTTGATTACAGACAAGCCAAATGTCGTTGACCACGATGAACGATGGTCAAATGACAAGCAGAAATGCTTACCAAATGGTTGGAATGATGGTGAGCGTGAGATTGAGTTGAGAGGATCAGAAAATGATAATCTTGACTCGTTTGAATTGACGAATGTCGATTCGTTGCCAGTTTGGTTGATGTACGGTCAGGGGTGTCAAATTCCTGTCTGGAAAGTGTCGACTCGTTGGACATCAAGTGGGAAAAGATCAATTTGAAGATTATGATCGTTTCGGTTGCAGGTTTTTGTAGATTTGAGCCCAAAATGATGAGCACAAAGTTTGAAGAAGTGACAAATACGTTTTCTTGAAGAAAACGGACTTCCGTGACACAAATTTAAGAGGTCTTCACCGTTAGGTTCGTAGATAACTAGACCGCGCCAGTGTAGGACGAATAGGGCCTTGGGTCCTATGTCCTAACGATATTATTGGATGATGATTGAAGATAGAACAGTAAAGAGTCTTATTGATGGTTTATTCGTTGATTAGTAGTTGTCACATAGACGTCACATCGGAGAGTGATCTCTCTGTGAGAGTACATGACGGGTAAAGGATAATGAACGGTGTGCATGGGATACGATGCCCATGCGCATCCGATCAGTACAGTATGAATGGAGAGTGAGAGAACCAGTGGATGGGCACTGGGGTGAGCTGTGGGATAAGCCAGGGGTAAGACCCTTTACGAGGTTAAAAGGATCAAGATTACAGTTCAGATCCTGTCACTTCTGTTTAGCCCGAATACTATCAACTCGTTCGTTGCCATGCAAACAAATGTTCACTTACTTGTTAGATTAGTTAGATCCTTTGATAGTGTTGCTTTTGTTGTTGCTGCCGTTGGTCAAATGGTCGATGCTTTTTGATATGTGATTGGACTTGGAAATGTTAAAAAAACAAAATGCCTAGTGCAGGTTTGATGAAAGATAATTGCAGTTCAATATGAAAACATTCAAATGAAGATTTGGTGTCAAGTCCGATCAAATGATCAATCATATTGCATTTGGATCAATTTTAGGAAATGTCGCAACGATTGTCATCATCTAAAACTGTGCAAAAATTAATTGAATAATCAAAACAAATGTCTCACCTCACAGAAAGTAAAATAATTGATCGAGAAAGGCCGGCAACAAGCGAATCCTACTCGTGTGCTAAACCAAATACCAACACAAGCATATAACTTATATTGGAGTCGCAAATTCATTCGACCCACACGCAAATAAAGCGAATTCAGCCTCAAGTACATCACTTTAGGCTAAAGTTTAGCCTTCGACTTTGAATTAGCTTTCGTTGATGAAATACCAAAAGTGGAGCCAGTAGTTGCTGTTGGAGGTGTGGTCGATATGCCACTCGAGGTAGTTTGAAAGAGAATCGTTTCGTTCCAAGGTGACACGGCATCAATGGTGGTGGACATTTTTATTGTCAATAAGTTATTGACAGAATATGCAATCTAACATAGTGCCACCACAAAGACAATCTCCACAATTGACACAAGCCAAATGATGGCCTTGATTAGTTGACCCATCAAAAAATAATTAAGCGAGAAAACCAATGATGTTAAAAGTTTCGTACATTGCGTTCTTTTTTAGTTCAGTAGAAAAATAAAGTAGTTTTGCGCCAAATTGTCGCAAGTTGGCTGTTGACTTGACTTCTATGGTGAAAGTAAAAATAAAATAAAAATCATTAATTTGTTGCTGGAAGTTAAAAATGTGCGTTTAAATATAGCTAATAATAGAGCAATAAAAGAATTAGCAATCAGTGCTTACCTTTTGTATACAATGATTCATTCATTGTCAATGAAAAACGCTAGAAAGAAGACTGTGTTTCGTCAGGCAAACCAAATCGGAAAACAGTTCCTTTAGCCTTTTCGCGTAAATATAGAAGCAAATCAAACAGACGAAATTGCCACAGATAACAATAGGCATTTTGAAGATTCCTATAAATTGAAGAAACATAGTTAATTAAGAACGGGGACAATCGCTATTACAAGCTTTTTTAACGACTACCTCCAAATAGTTGACACTGAAATGGCGCATTTTGGTCTGAATGAAAATTGTTGATGGTAGATGATTTTGACTGTAAGTTAGATTAGACTATCCCACAAATGAAGAAGTACATAAATGAGATAGTGCCCAAATTCCGTGTTCGGGTGACGGGTCAAGCTGCGCACAATTCTCGATTCTATTTTGGTCTGCCTTCGGTCACTCTTATAGTTCCTCAATCATCTCATCCAAGTTGGCGATAACCTCAATCCTCAGTCCTTCTGCATTCGAATAGAAGTGGTGTGAGTGGTTAACATGGTAAGTTGGCTGGATATGGCATTGGTCCTAAAGAGGGATAGATTGAAACACAAATAGCATATATCAATATATAAACACCTACGATAGGATAAGTCAACAAACAATGTCTGAATTATTTTTCCAAAAAGCAAAAGACGGACCACTAGTGCTAGTTACTAGTGCTTCACACCTTATAGAATTCTGGTTCACCCTTCAATTGCTCTGGTGTAGGAAAGACACGGCCCTAGAGTGAGGTAAACTTTGGAGAAATTTTGATTCCGAACTAGCGTTGGATTTCATCATTTGAGAGGATACGGCATTTGATGATCAAACCACCACAGGCAAACGTGTTGATCAACATCATGACGACGAACAGACGGCGAAGTGACTGCCACTCTCTCACTCATACTGTGGGTCATACACAATAAATCATATGTTGGAGCGAATGAAGACACTATCGATCGATGCTCCAATTGTCTTCAATTTCATTAGATTGCCTTGCTAATTGAGTCGTTTATTATGGTCCTTTATTCTTACTCGTTAGTATAGAGAAGCAGGTACACTTGACAATCAGTGCAAAGTTTCTGCAAACGATTCGCATCTCTTTTTTCAAAGAAATCGAAAAACTTTGGTCTTTGCAAGTGCGACTCTTCATCAGCAGCTGCAGCGCGCGGTAATTCCAGCAACAATTGCTACTTCTCAAAATAAGAGCAAATTCGCTCAATGTGTGATATGCATGGTCATATATGGTAATTATCTATCTATAAGTAATTAGCTAATTTAATTAATTACAATTACCAGAGTGGTTGTCTGCAGATCATAATTATGATTAGTATGCCCGCCAGAGGCTGTCCAAAAAAGGTTTTCCATCTCGCTGACCAAACGATCTACTGCAGACAACTACTAGTAGCATGCTAATTGGTAATTCTGTTAATTGTCTATTTGTTAAGTTATGTTATTTTGCTACTTTGAGTATTATTTTGCCGTTTAATATGCGAAAGCGCAAACGATTGTAACATTTTTTTCTAAATTAAAAAACCTTTTTAGTAATCAACAAACAATATTGTTACTGCCATCGACCAAGAATATACTACACTCACTAACAAGGCGATTGAAGCCATCACAAAGCGATTTTCGCCAATAAGTGAATATGCAAAATGGAGGCAATGAAGCTAATGAGATAGAATACCAGCGAACAGTGGTCATTATTTTTCAATTTATATACAATATATATTGCGAGAATAGGCCTGAAGTGTGCAAATTTATTTATTTTGTTGTATCGAGCTCAACACAAAAAGCAACAACTTTCACGCAAAGCTAGGATAGATTTAAATTTATGTTCCGATTCAGTGTGATTATTTATTTGTGGATGGAAGAAGACAAAAGCAAGGGACAACTTTCTTCACAACTGGAAGATGTCGTTAGCCTGGCACATTAGAGATTTTGGATGTGAGATGTGGGATTTGCTGCGGAGTGTAATTCAAACGAGAGACAAATTACAGTCAACCAACCAATGATTGGCTACCGTTAGCTGCTGTGCAATTGCTTAAGCACTACTACCACTTCACGTACAGCTGAGCCAGTGATCACCACTGGAGGGGAACAAGCCAAAGGCGATCAGAGTCAGTTGACACTGTCGCCAATTGGCCAACCACCCCAATTGGTCAATTTGTGATGGCGAGTGGGGCAAGCCCGACACAAAGAGATGCGACCAACAAGTGAACAAGCTAGAGAACACAGAACCACTAGATCACTGGCTCGATTGGCATTGCTCCTGCCACTGGCCAATTATGTCACTCTGCTGGTGCACTAAACAAGCTGCATCAACAGATCCTACTGCAACACTTGATGAAAGGGAGAGCGCAATTGATTCAAGATCATCCGGTCAGTCTGAGCAATGGTCTATGGTGTTTAATGGTGCAATGCAACCAATCAACAACGAGTGATTGATCTATTGGCATGTGCTCAGGTAGAAATGTGTGTTCACTGGGGCATGTTGCCACTGGTTGTGATGCTGCTTGTAGAGCAGTACTGGCTTCACTGGCCCAAATTGCCTCATCACAGCCATTACACAAGTGACCGATCTTTGCTTTGTCTGCCACTGAAGTAATGGGCCAATTGGCAATAGTGCTATTGCTTTGTATTGGATTCGCACCCCGGACCGAACAGTTAATGTGTATTTCATATTGTTTCTCATTCGGTGTATTCTTTAAAGACTGCCTGGCTGGTCCATTAGAAAGTGTCTGTTATGAGTTGTGTGTTTAGTGTTGATTGGGTTGCTCAATGCTGCACTGTACAGTAGTGCTCAGTCCTATCCGACATTCATTCCGAACAGAATAATTGGCCAACAAAACGAGTGAAATGTGCCTTCTTAAATGTGTGCAAAGTGCAAATATCATTGGAAATATTGTTGCACCTTGCACAATTTCTTCTCGCACTCACTCACTCTGCCTAGCATTTACTTGAGTGTACGGTGAGACAAACTTCTCAATTAACTATCCAAGTGAATGAACAATTCATTCATTCAACAGGATATACCTTTTTGTAAGTGCATCCACTTTCATCCACTTTGCCAAGCTGACGAAGCACAAACGTGATACACAGCAAATTAGGATTGAACAATTCGCAGTTGGAGGTTGAGTGTTGTGCAGTGCAGTGATCGAGCGGACCGTAATTACATTATAAGTGGCCAGTGGCCAGTGCATTTGTTCACAAACATAGCGCAAGCAAACGGCTGTGTTGTCATCTTTCGACCAGTCCAGACCTTTTTCCTCTTTTTGCCCAATTAGACTCGTCACTAAATTGAGACCAAAACCACACGAAGTTGGTTATCGAGAAAAGAAGTTTGTGTGTGTATTTGATGTTGCTTACTGCTCTCGTTTGTTCAATATTAGCACTCGAAACAGTTATAGAAAGAAGACGTCGAAAGAGAACAAAAAGATTGCCAGTGGCATGAAAAGAAATAAAGACAGACGGTGCCTCACTTTGCAGCCAATATTATTGTGCATTGCCATTTGCCACATAAATAGACGTGACTTGGTAGTCATTTGTTTCACTAGTGCAAAGCGAAGCAATCTAACAGTGATTTTCATTTACAGCTGATTTTGACTCCGAATTACTTGGGTCATACAAATTGTCGCCGTCATGCTCTTTCCCAAACCGAACAGTGCACACATGTGAACAAACTGCAGTGCAACATGACACTTGAGTTGAGTGTTAGTTCTTAATTTCCCTATTAATAATGCCGCTTTAAATGTCACAAGACATTAATTTTAATAATAAAATAATAAATTAAAAATTAAAAATAAAGTGGGACTAAAGTGAAGTAGTGGTCAAGACTACCAAATGAAAAGTTGTCCTTAGCAAGAATGGCTCTTTGTAGTTGGTCACATCTTCACCAAGTGACATCTTGGCCACGACAAATGTGCAAGTGTGCCGCGTACTGAAGGTTGATCAGCTTGGATGCCTCAATTCGACGATCACGTTCGAGGCAACAGGACAGCGCCAACAGAATGACCAGGAAGAAGAGCACCAACAAGAAGAGGTCTTGGCCAAAGTACATGTACCGTTTGACCTGCACCGGTGAGAAGCAGCCATCCATATAGACCACTTTGGTGTCATCACAGAGAGTGTTCTCAGTGCTGGTGCTCACCATGGTTTGGTTACCGCTTTCCGTGTCTCCAGACCACCATTTCATTGCACAGCAACTTGTCGGAATGGAATCCAAACCGT
Source organism: Rhizoglyphus robini (assembly GCA_023373905.1). Lineage (NCBI taxonomy): Eukaryota > Metazoa > Arthropoda > Arachnida > Sarcoptiformes > Acaridae > Rhizoglyphus > Rhizoglyphus robini. Next base: position 79,494 of record JAKIJQ010000262.1, on the reverse strand, counting down.
GTGCATCACTTTGATTGGTCCAGGTCTGGTTGTGCCAGTCCAGAAAGGAATCCTCGCCACAGCAGTAGGCAAAGGACTGCACTACTTGCACCATGTTCAATGCATCGGTGTTTTGGCTCGAGTTCACCACCAATTGACGAAAGTATTTGGAGGCCTTGCCGAATATGGTGCCAGAGAAGAGCCAGAAGCAAACATTGCCCACCACCACGGCGGCACAGAACACGGCGAGAATGTACACGTACAGGTTGAGCATAGTCGATGCATCACACAGAGCGGCACTCACACCAAAAGTGGCCACCAGGCATACGGCAACACCAGTGATGATCAGAGTGAGGTAAAGGGTGCGCCAGCTGACCAAGTCGAGGATGAGTTCGTTTGGGGAGGAGACACCGGTCGGTCCAGACTCGTGCATGCGATAGCCCATCAGAATGGCCACCAGGCCAAGCAGAATGCAAACCATGTTCACCCCAACCAGTACCAACTTGGCCACAGTGCCGCGACAGGAAGTCATTGAAAGTGATGAGGAAAGTTTGGAGAGAAACAGAAACGGCGACTTGCTAAACTGAAACTCAAAAGTAAATGATTAAAATATGTTCAATTAAGAACAACTTATTGCCAAGGCGCCTTTTGAGAAAGAACAATATTGCACAATTTCTTGTACGTGTAAGCATTACATCGAATACGCTCAATTCGCTTTCGGTGCGTGTCTGATTATGAAAGTTCACTTCTACGTTGAGCTGTCGTGGGGACCCAAATGGAACTGGTTTGGCTGGTCACTGGTTTACATTGAAAGTGGCCTCAATAGCAAAATTTGAAAAACATTTTGATTGACTTGACAACTTCCCTTTCTCAGTTCGAACAGTTCGAGTTTCTTTTTCGATTTGTCTACTTAAAAGTAAGCTTCACTTTATGTTTCATTTGTTGTTGGTGTAATCTTCTCGGTACTTCCACCAAAATGCCCGACTCTAATGGTGGTCCTCCACATACGTCCCATTTCACTCTTCCTCCTGCTCATGTTCCTTCTCAAGCACTGGTGCAAAGTCCGTACTACGCCTCTCTACCGAGCGATGCCAAACGTGCCCAGGACAACGTCAACTCAGTGGCTCAGATGCTGTTCCAGGTGGAGCGTTTACGATGGTACTTTATTGACAATGGCTCCACTGGCGCGACTCACCAGAGGTATTCACGTCTGTTCACGTACATGATGTCACCCAAGTGTGAGCACATTTCCAACGAGAAGACCACTCAACTGGTGCCTGGTGAGGCTCGATCGGATGCGATTGTGCAGGGTTTGCTCAGTACTGCCAACAAGGACGGAGTCACTTCGCGAGAGAATGCTCAGAGAATTCTCACACAAGTGCTCAAGAGTACGGTCAAAGAGGCCAACACCATTCCAGTGGTGCCCAACACTACACGGGCCAGAGCTATTCAACTGGAGAATGGCGATCAAGCGTGGTACTATTTCAGCAACTTTATGGACAACACTCTCGTGTCTCACTTGTTCACAGTGCAGATTGATGCCAGACTAATGCATCACGTGTGTGGCCATAAGAACTTCAATCGATACTGGTACAAGTACATTCGCATTGACTTGACCAGTTTGTTCTCTTCCGATGAGATGTTATCGCTAAAGAATTATCTCGACGTGTTCATGGCCCAACATGTAAGTGATGGACAACTAGATTCCACTAATATAACAACACTAATCGTCACTTAGATCACTTTCAACCGATGCACCAGCTGTAACAGATCTCAGGAGTGCACTCGTACGAACGCCATGTCACGCCATGCGCCCTATCTTCTCATCTACCTCCATCGATTCGCCGGACCACAAGAAAAGTTAAACCGTTGGGTGGACATTGACGAACGACTCGAATTGGGCAATCAAACTTACGAGCTGATGAGCGTAATCATTCACAAGGGAACTGTGGCCAAGGGAATTTACTGGACTGTGATACGGGAACGTTCGTACTTTTGGGTGGTGATCGCTAACGAGAGAATCATCAAAGGACTCACCAATGCACAGGCAAAGGAACTGGTGAAGCGATTCGCACTGGTCATTATGTACAAACGAGTTGGAGACGATGAGGTGAGTTGGTGATTTTGTTTGACTAATCTAATGTATTCATGTCATCCTAGAGTCTTGTCGGAAATGTCGATGATGACATTTATTCTGGCCCCAGTCCAGCAGCAGTGACCAACCATGCACAGCCACCACCACCACCTCCGGTGCAGCACCACGACAAGCATCCGTACTGCGGTTTGTTGAACTTTCAATTCGTCTGTTACTCAAACTCAGTCCTGCAAGCCCTCTACACCTGTGCCCATGTCCGTGCCTACATCGTCTCCCACCCAAACTCAGGTCGATTCCATGGCCTACTATCGGAACTGTACACCGAGATGGGCACACAATCTACACTTTTCAATGACCCAAAAGTAGACCCCGAAAGCAAGTTCAATCGAGAATTTCGTAGTGTCCGTCCCGAATTCATTCGCAGACAGATGCATGACGCCCAGGAGTACATGACCATTCTACTCGAGCTGGTTCATCAAGAATCGAACCAGGCAAAACGAAGCCAACGACCCGAAGTGGTGCCCGAGATGACCAGTGCCGAGCAAGCCTGGGCCTATCACCAGGCTTATGTGGACAGTAGTGAGCTGTCAAAGTTGTTCATGGGACAGGTGGAGTCGGTGTTGAGTTGCGTCGCATGTGGTCAAAGCAGCAAGACGTGGTACGCTATTTGGCAGTTGCAGTTGCATCTCGAAGAAGAGGACTCTAAGAACAAGGAACAATCGAAAAAGGTGCTCAATCTGATGGATTGCATTGACGAGTTCACCAGTGTTGAGGTGAGTTTGCATGATGCACAATTGTAATTCATTATTCATTAACCAACTCTCTCCCTTAGACCCTAAATGAGCTCACCTGTAGCTCATGCAACTCCCGTCAATCGTTCCACAAGAAGCAATCCATCCACCGTCAGCCTCACTATCTACTAATCCACCTGAAACGTTTCACCTTCACCGGAGAAAAGATTCGTCGCACCGTGCAGATTTTGGAACAGTTCGACCTGACCGGTCAGTCGTACGTACTGTCGAGTGTGGTCTGTCACACAGGAAACGAACACTTTGGACACTACTACACCATCGTGCGGGAGAGCACCGATCAGTGGGTCAAACTGGACGACGACTCGATTGGGCGTCAAATGGAAAGTGCCACCGCTCATTCACTACTGGAGAGCTATGCCTACTTGTGCATCTACGAGTTGGTGCCCAAGAAAGATGGAATGCAAGCAAAGGAAGAGGGACAGAGCAAATAGATGCCACCTGAGTGGATCGATTAGTCGGTTGCACTGAATTGTCATTAGAAAATTAATTTATTTGATATTAAAAGTACAAATTCAAATGCAATGCGCTCAAGTGTCAACCAACAGTTTGCAGCAATTAAGCAAAGTTTCTTAAGATAATAAGTAAATTTACCCAAACCAAGTGCCAGTTTGGCATACCTACGAAATGGTTGTCTGCTGACAATGGTTGTGAGAAGAACATTCGGTGATTAGACTAGAACTCGTGACTTCTTGATTATCTTGTCATTTTTCTCTTTTTTTCTTCATCTACTCCAATCTGCGCTTTTCCAACTAAAGAGATACAGTGAAATTTAAAATCAAGCAGCCCAACAAAGTGAGCCAAACTGATTTAATGGACCACATTGAATGACTTGATTGATTGATCAAAGTGATCTCAGTGAAACGACGTAACACTCAAATCTAACTTTGACACATGTGACAGAAAGATGTGCTGGACAGGCACAAAGTGAAGTTGGCCTGATGATGGCTGAAACATTTCCATTGACAGTGTCACGCGTCTAACGAAAACAAAATAGTTATCGACAAGGTATTAAGGTAGAAGTGAGGCAAAGAGAGGCCATTTGAGTGGAGGCACATTGATCAGAACTATAAGAAAAGTAACAACTAACAGTGATGCGTTGCCATTCATTGAGTATTGCAATTGGCAAATGTGTCAATACATAGATGTAGATTATCGCCCAGGTCAGAGTCAACATTGGTCAGCATTGGTTGCCTTGCAGACCAAACCTCGCCTCGAGTGCAATCCCGTGCACTACTTTTCCATTTCCTTAGCGTCGGATATCATAAGTGGTCGGAGATTCATTAATTAACATTTCTTTTCGGTAGCCAGGACAAACGGTGGTTCGGAATATTCAGAACAAGAACATCTTCATCTACTGCAGTCAAAGGTGCACCACGGTCGAACAGACAAACAGGAAAAGTCACTAAGGACTAGTGGAGCAAGTGATCGGCTAGAGGTCAGTGGCACTGCATTGACAGTCAGTGGCCAATCCAGCACGAGCAATGCATCGATCGAGCATGTTTGCATGGTTATCATGTGTATTATATTAAAACTCAACGCAATCAAATTTAATTTGAGAAAATCTGTGCGTTGTTCTGTCAAATTATATCACCGAGGACTCTTAAGAGTTGCAATTGCTTGCCACATTATTTTTTGGTGTACCTACTGATTTAATGTGCAGCCAATTGAGAAGTGAGACCACTGATATATGACACAGAATGTCAATTTGACCTAATTGCCTCAAAGTACACCCAAAAAATAAATCAAAGTCAATATTAATCTAATTGCAGACATCGATGCAACATGTTTGCAAAAATTGAGACTCGTCAGATTGAGACTTTTTAGTGAGTACTTTAAATCAGATTGCACTGTAACTAAGTGACAATACAACAAGCTGGTTTGTTCCATTGCAGTCAAGTCAAGTTTAGTTCAGTTTGCTAATCTGCCCGTCCATCCGGTAAGTGTTTAATTGCGAGTGCACTCGGTGATTTATCCTTGATTTGTAAGCCAATTGTTTCCAAACAATCGACGACAGCGAAATGGCCATTTCCGCCCATAGGTTTCGATTTGCATATTTGATTGACCACCGATGGGCACACTCATGCAGTGATTGAATTGAATTGAATTCATCTAAAAGGTGAAATTAGACTTAAACACATGTTCGCTGAATTAATTTTACTAAAAGCTATATTTAGCATTATCGAGTGCACAAGGTTGCACCTAACCCCAAGATTTCCATAGAGTGAATATACAATCAATATACAATGACAGGTCTATAAATAATATACTGCCGATCAGGCATTCTGGCCAATTGTTCAATGTAATTTGTGGTGCGATAATTATGGACTCGGGTCCGAACAAACGATATAGATTGGCACTTGTGCAACATGCGATACCGATTGGTCATTTTGCACTGGCCACAACCTATTTCTGCCAGTGGACATTCTTGCCAGTGCAAGCATATTTGCTCCAGTAATGGCTACATCAGTGTCTCCCAGAAGATGAGTACAGTCAGTAAGAAAGCTTGACATACTGGAGATGTTTTCGCTTCGCTTGCCAACCAAGATGGCAATCGCGCTTAGTCTACCGTGCACTGGTTGTGCTCAACTGGTCTCACATTCGCAAGTAAGACCGTTCATCGATCTAATCGGATCTGTTGGGTGACGGGCAAATAGAATGAACACTCTCGGGATCGATTCTCAAAGTACAATTTGAATTGGCGCAATCCAATTAGGAACGGTACAATTATGGCAAAGCCTGCTAAATTTTATTAAAGCCAAAAGAAATTCCAGTTCTAAACGAATGCTTCCACATGTTATCGCTCGGGACATGTTCCAACAGTTGCAAGCATCGAAAGTAATGGCAATGTTTGTTTATACAGAAAATTAATGCTTATAATAATATCGAATCTCGCGATTGTGGCAGGCTAGGTAACGCAAAATGAGACTCAATTGAATTAGACATTGACAATTGACAATTGCGATTGGAGCAATTTCACACCTCGATCGAGTCGTGTTTGAATAAGAATGAGCCGTCTAATTCGAGCCAATCTCTGTGCTAAGTAAACAGGATAGTTAGTGTCACTCATGGCTTCGAACGTTCGCTGGCGAGTGACTTGATTGAATTTCCACCACTGATTTGACATGCCAAAGCAGCAATTTAATTTCAATTACTAATTAATAATCACATAATGTTGATAGTTGCACCGAGCAAGTGTGCACCCGATCACAGAGTCTGGAAACCCGCGTGTTTGATGGCGTTTGGACATCATACTATGAAGAGACGGTCTAATCGAGGAATTGATTGGAAACTGATCGCTAATCCAGCGAGACCGAGTGTGCGTGCCTCATTGACGGTGTCCTTTGTCTGTGCACAATGGAGTAAGTGTGACAACCCGAGAAAAAATGAGGTGCCAACAAATGGCTGCGCACAATTGACCAATAAAGAAATTCCTTAAGCGGTCAACAAAGCAGTGGGCCAGGTATGCTATGTATGACCGAGATTGGGACTCGGTCTCGTGTTAATAGGATCTGTGCACAATGACCGATTAAGGTGAACTGACTGAGATTGAGATGTCTATGGTCAACACAAACACTCAACACAAATGAATAACGTGCCAACAGACTGACAACTGGCAAGTGGCATACATCTCAAGCATCACCTTGCCATCCCTGACATCAGTAGTCAGAGATGACGTGTGGAGTGAAGCCAATTTGGCATTTTCGTCTGTTGCCTTGCAGGGCACCACTCAATGGGCACCCAGTCGACCATGCACAGTGTCGGAGTGAGTTGGCGGTAAAGTTGAATTTCTATGAAACAAGAGAAGGAATGAGTTTTTCCTTCTCGGTACTGGCAGGTCATGGCGATTACACTGTCGATCAATGGGGAAGAGGGTACAATCAATGCAAATGGATTGTAATGCACAAGTGCAAGTGTATAAATGGCCGGTGCGATATGAATTTCCATCATAAAGAAAATATTCGAATGGACCGAGTTAGGACGAGCTAATTTGTCCAAATATGATTTACATGCATAATCGAGCAATGTCGATCCATTCGACTCTTTACGAATTGAATTGGTAATTGCTGTTTATGAAAGCGGTTATTGTTTTGCAGTGAATGCTTTCGATTCCACTTTGTGTGATTGTCTTCCTTTGTTTTGTGTGATCTTACATTTGGCAATATCGACTGGAATCGGGGAACTTTCATTTTGTCAATTTATCTCGAGTTGTGCTTTATGCGAGTATGATGTCGATTAAATGAATGGTCCTTTGATGTAGAATGGCTGAATCGACTTGGCCAATGTATTCGTTTAGCTCGTTAGTCAGTTGATCGCTGTGTTCACTTGCGCACAATCAAACAGGATGGAGAATTGAAAGATTTGTTTACAGACAATTGAACTGTATATTTAATTGAACTACTAATGTCTAATAAATCTTATTGAACGAGTAATGATAATAATGATCACTTTTACTGTGACATATTCCCAGCAGAAATTAGATTACGGCAGACTACAGAGAGAATGCACTGGCGGTGGCCATTTCTAAATCATTGCGGGCACGTTGTAAGACTTACATTGTAAGTGGCCATACTAACCATCGGACCAAATGGGTGGATAGCAAGTGAGCAATGCTCGCTAGACCAGAGAGGATCATTTGTCATTAATTAGAGGACCTATGCAAAGTGAATTCGCCACTGATTGTGCTACTCACACTAAACATTCAACATTGAACACTTACTAGGACTGACTTAGCCGAAGCGGCCCTGCACCACGGTCTCAAATGGTTAATCAATGGTATGGTAAGCGCCAAAGTGCTGCTACTGGATTACTTTGATAGATTTGGCACCAATAATGACCAGATTAGCAACTGTCGGACACGACTTAGTGAGGACCATGTTGATACAATCATAATCCACTTGGTTATCATAATGAACTGGAAGGATGTGAAAGGAATTGGCTGACCAATGTCTTGTCATGTTATTGGTCAAATTAATGGGTTGTTCACTGAATGACCAGTGCTGTTGCAGTGGTGCAAAGAGGCAATTGCCGTTAGAGTGCAACGCCTTTGATTGACAGAAGCGTCCGCATAAAAGTAGTGTTCACACAGCAGCACTGGTGACAATGGTCATCGCAGACAATCGAGTAGATGTGCTGTTGGCAGCTCGAAAAAGTAATTACTAATAAGTAATTATAAGCTAAATGAGTCATAAGCGCATCAATCACCAAATGCGAATGGTTTCAAACGAAAGTATATTTGCATTGCATTTGGTGGAGAACGCGATCGACCGATGCTAATACACTCCATTAGTGAAATGTTTTAGCGCAACGGTGACGGCGACCTTGTGGGAAAGTGCATTAAAGTAATTACTCAAATGCACGCTGATTGTTAGTTGACCAAGTTTGTTGATTCATGTTGTACGTTCGTTGCTACTCGATTAGGCCAAGCTAATAGACATCGAATAGATTAGATTCGTTTGTTTTTGGCGACATTCAAAAGCAAGCCGCCAAGGCATTAATGATTTATGCTTGCACTTGTGCCCTTTGTGGAGTATTTGGTGCTATTTCAATCCTTTTATATGCCACAGTTATTTAGTTGTTTATTATATTGTCATTACTCGAGTGCGACTCTTTGGTTTGGCCAAATGTGTTTGATTGTCTCGATTGATAGAGCAGCCAATGACTCCAATTGGCATCTCGCTACACCCATCTTCGACTAGGCACATCTCGATGCATTAGTAACTGTTAGTGGTACTAGTTTTCAATTTCATTTCCAATTGCTCAGCACAAGCTAAACAATATCCAGTTCATTCAGTTTGTTTGCTATGCGGCGAATTATCTTCTTCGTTCGGTGTCATGGCATGATGCACAAGCAAATTAATTTAGCGAGTTCAATTCTGACTAATGGCATAGCTAAATAAAGCAAGTACAGCTTTCTTGAAATCCGAATGATTTGACTGCCGATTTGTGGGCCGTGTTGGTTGAGTGTCATACAAGCTCAGGCTCGGCCGGTTGGCATGAACCAGTTGCTTCTATAATTAGCTCAAGTGAGTGGCTAAATTGCCTTGACAAATGTTATTGTTTTGGTCGCATAAATTCGATCCACAACATGATGGTCCGACTCGACACATGTCCGCAGTGGTAATAATAAAAATGCCCATTGCTAGCAGAATCCGAGGATATGTTGTCAACTCAGACCAAACTGAGCGCCAAAGTGATCGTAATAATGGCAAGCACCAATGAGCAGGCGTTTGGTATTCGATGCTTGCTCGGCTGGTCATGAAATTTGCCAAATAGATGAAAGTATCAGCAGGACTCAAAGGCATCATGAGAAGAATGCTCTGTCTCGAGACATGCAACCACTTACAATCAACAAAATGGCCAACGGAAACAAATTGTAGTTCTCATGAGACTGCAGTACACCAAACACTGCAAATGTGCAAACAAATTCAGCCATGGCTCAATTCAATTTGCAAAACATTAGAAACTATTTGTAAAATAATTAAAATGCACTAAATGAATTTGATTTATGTTAAATTTTGACTTGAATTCTAAATTCAAATGCAACTGCAATGTATATTTAAGTGGCTTTTGGTGTATTGGTGTGTTGTCAGCTCGGCAGTATCTACCTCTACGACTATGCCCTCATTGACCTGTCCGACAATCAAATAATCGACATTCGTCTGTTCAATCTGTACCTAACCAATCAACCAACAATCTACCGTGGTTGGCCCTACACTGGCAAAGACCAAATCGACCCAAAGTGTTGTCCCGCACTGCCCGCCATCGAGTGGACTAGAATCGAGGTGAGCTTTATTTGTGTCCTGCTGGTCTTGACTATTGGTAGTTTCATCATGCTGGCAGAGTACTTTGACTTGTACCCAATCAACCAGAAGCAACATGGCTCACTGTATCGCTCTCTACTGGACGTGCTCTACATCGCTCTACCGTCATTGGTTCTTCACGCACTGGTCACCCTTCCCTACAAGTACGTCATCAAGAAACGAGTGCTCCAATGTCAGTGTGCCCTCGATCCTGTCAATGTTAAATTCTGGCAAAACATGTCCAAAGTGTTTCTCACCATTTTGGCCAATCTCATCCTGTCAGTAGTACTCATTTACTTTAGCCTCAACATCACCATCATAAAGTCACTCTACTGGCTGGGTGGCACTCTCGTCCTGTGCGTCTACTCGGCAGCTGGATCACCTTCACTCGGGCGCACTGTCTCGATCGAGTGCCATAATGCCGCCACCAAATGTCACATTCAACTATTGTGCTATTGTGTTTCATTTTATTAAATCATTAAAAGATATCACGATAATAGATATGGCCAAGTAAAATGATTGTGCGGTGATCGAATGAATTGAGTCAGTAGGAAATGAGGCTATGGCCATGCATGTGAAAGCAAGTGCACCGAACCATTAGTGGTGGTTCAATTGATAGTGCATCATCAAGCCTTACCGATGGTGGAGGAGATATGTGATTGGTGCGCCAGCCTCAAGCACCACCTCAAAGACAAATTAGTGGCATTGAGTTATAATGGTGCACACTATAGGTCAGGCTGCCCAGTCAAGCACGTGGTGAGCTCATGAGGCAACAATCCAAACAACCAATTGACTCAACAACAATCGAACCTAGTGCTAATGAACTCATTTACACTCGTTGCCTATGAAATTGAATCTGTTTCTTATTGGATGAGCGAGATAATTTATTAATTCCTATGACCGATCTAATTCGATTTGAACATTACCTCACCATTACTTGTCAGTGGCTGTGTGTTATCTAGTGACACCATTCGAGTAGGCACTAAATTTAACAGAACCGAAGCAGTGTTTGATTGGTGCTTGCTTCTCTTTGCCACCACTTCACTTTTGGTGTGAATCATCCTGTCTAGTCCGAGTGCTTGCGTTATATTTGTTTGCCTTGCAAAATGATCCATTTGTTTTGATTCATGTCGGTGCGTTAATGTTAAAGTAATATCAAATGTTAGTTAATGTCGGCTTGGCCGACACTCCGCCTGGACACATCTATTGCACAGTGAATTGCAGTCTCTGTCTGCCACTCTGCTCATTCTGTTGGTCGATGCTATATCCAATAATAATGACATGTTTGTGTCCATGTGGTGCGTCTGTGTGAGTATGGACCCATAATTGATAGCCACACACATCCATTTGAATTGTCTCTATCATTAAGCATTAACATTTAACAGTAGTGCTCACAAGCAATCCAATTGCAACTGTCTCATCATGGCTCAATCTCATCTGGCCTGAATGGGGTGGCTTGTTTATTAGTTGCACTAGAGTGAGCTCACCACTCACATTCAATTGTTCGGCCATGCCTTCAATCAATTATTCATTCAATTAATGAATTTCAATTGAAATTCAATACTGCCAGTGGCGCTATCTAGTGGCAATTTAGTGGCAACTTAACGTTTACCATTATTGGTATTTTGATTTGCTCGCTCACACCCAATTGAACAACTGGTTTGTTGTGATAAATTTTTGATTGCTTTGATCGGTGTTATTCACTTCACCTTGATTAAAAGGATTCTTAAAGTGTACTAATGATTTTTTTCGCTGTGTTTGTGCCTTTCCCCACTGTCTTCTCACAGCAAAAGATCGAAATTTCATTCTGGCAAACTACTGAACTGTACCACCGAATTGGATCATTTTATGTACAAAAACAAAAACAAACCGAAAGTGATGTTCGTCTTTTTATGGAACTGGTCGACATTGAGGCTGAAAAGCTGGTGCTCGTAAACATCAACACCACCGGCACCGAGTCATCATCCATTTGTGGTATATGGCAAGAGGATTTTAACGGCTTCCTCTGCATCTGGCTTTGCCCCAGTTCGTTACCTATGTCCCTTTCAGGTAAAACCTTTTGCAGTGGATGTTTTCTATACTTTTATTTAATGCAACTAGCTCTCGTCTGTGTTTGAATGACATTGTGCTTATGTGTGGTTATGTCATTTCTCAATGTGGCTGAATTTATCTTTTCATGTTTGTGCATTTTGGAATTCTTTGCCCATTTTCTGCCACTGGGTCAGTGTTTACAAGTGATTTGGTGCTAAGCTTATCCGTGTCCAATGTGCACGTTGCCAGTGGCCGAATTTCACACGAGCATACTTTATTGTGTGAGCATCATTAGTGCCACTTGTCAGACAACCATTCGTTCGCCTTGCTGGTCCAGTCATGTGTTCACCAAGGTTGCCTCTTTGCCCCTGGGCCTTGATCTCTCACTTAGTGTCAATGTCAATTGTGCACCGAGCCGAGGACTAGCGACTAGGGCCTAACCCCGTCCGTATACTTGGTGAATAATAGACCAGTGTATTCCCAACCGATGTTCGGTCACACAAATTTGACAATTTCCATTACTTTTGATTTAGTCTGTCAAAAACTAATCGTTACGGCAATTGCTGTCATTAATAACTTTTGATTGCAGCGCCTCTGTCGATATCTATTGAGTCGTTTCCAATTCGACCCGGTGCTCAGTGACTCTTCTTCTCTGATTGTCAATCCAAATAGTGATTGTGTCCGACTGGCAATTGCCATCAATTAAATTGTGCAATACAAATGGAAACCCTGAGTTCAACTGGTGGAGGACTTCCAGGTGAACGATTTGGGCTGTACTGGTTGTGGCCTGGCTATTGATGACAGAATGATCGATTTCGGTGTCGGAATGGCATTCTCGAACAAATACCGAGAGCGACCAATGCTGACTTGATCAACGGTAAATCGATTGAGTGGTCACAGTTAACGACCAGCCAGCAGCCTTGTGGTGACTTGGTGGCTTTCTCGCGCTGTACCAGATTGGACTGCTCTCTACCCTCCACACTGTGAAGGAGTCTCTAGCTAGTCTGGCCAAGGTCAAGTTCACTTGCTGCCTGGATAGACACCGATTCATTGTGTCGCATTGCCGGAAAAAGGCCGCAAACGATGTTCGTGGTCTTAATTTAATTTCACATTCCACTTATTCATTATAAATTATACAATCGAATGCATGAATGTCTGTTTTGCCTTATTCCCGGGCACATGAATGTGCAGTCCCCACTTGGATTATGCCAAATTAGTGCGACACTTGATCTATGAAGTCGGTCTGTGGGATAGGTCGATTGCATGTATTGGCATATCAGTTCACTTCCAATGGGATCACAAGTTGGCCATTGCACACTTCGGAGTGAATGCATCCTTAATGAAGGCTATTGTTTCACATCTGGCCATTTCTGGCAAAAAATAGAACAGAGAACATATGCAAAATATACTTTGTAATACAACGACATTCTCAGATGGCTTGATTGTTCAGATATTTCCTCTGTGCAATGTGCACAAATTGATTTGTATATATTCGACCAGATGACACCGAGAGTGGCAATTGTGTTTGATTGAATGGCACTAATTGGCTTGGTCCGGTTCGCTTGCTTGATTCGGAGTGCGACTTGTGTGTGTCATTAATAAAGAATATTACCAAGACCACCATTCGTACAGACCCGATTGAGCGACAGACTGCCAGTGAAGGGATGCCTTGCTGTCGAACATTGCGCCAGGTATGTTCTCTCACAGTCTAGCACATATTTAGCGAGCATTTGCGGTGCTGTGTTTTCCTACTAATCGGAAGTGAGTTGCTCATTTAGTGCCACTGGCCGCATCGTTTGTCAATTGTCTTGCCAAATACAATTTATTATTCGCATGTTGTCTTTTTTAGTGGTTCTACTCTCTCGGTCTGTTTGTCTTCCCGTTAATTTAAAGCATTTGTTGCATCATTCGTTTCACTCGCAATGACTCGATTCTTTTTCGAATGTAAATTCAATGTCAATTGGTTGGATGGTCACTCTCCCACTGTGAGTAACCTCGTTTCTCAAGTTAATTTGCCACTACTGTCAATGGTCTAATCGATTTTCTCTTTTCTCCTCTTACAGTACAAAAGGAGCTTGTGGTGATGAGTGATTGCTCAGTGTGGCCAAACATGAACACAACATTCAACTTAACTCACAGGTGAGCTGGGCGGCACGTTCGGTGAATCATGCTGATCAGTGGTAATGCACTGAAACATATTCATCACACTAACATAGATATTGACTTCACATTCACGCTCTACCCTTTCAGTTGTGATCAATTGTCTCTTTAGTGTTTGGTGGTCTGTGTGAACAATCTCATGTGAATCACTCGTCTATGTCATTGCACAATCCACTGCAACAAGCTCGACCACAGTAGATTGATCAATCAATTCGAATTAGATTAGCCGTAAGGGAGCCAAATTGTGTTGAGTCCAATGTCGATTAATCCTCCTAGCCCAGACGAGACAAGCCTTCACATTTACCTTGTGCGGAAGTTTGCTGTCTACTTGTTCGAGTATTGTTCTATATTTGCGCAATATCAATTCTTGCTTGTGTGGTGTTGCTTATTATCGCTGCTGTATGCCTCTCATCAGTCCGTTGTTAATTAACCAAATGATCGACTTTAATGTTGCATGGCCCGATTTTCGACCGAGTGTCAATGTTTGCCTCATCAAGTGCTCTACTTCTAACCAAACCGTTCGAGTGTGCTCTGTTCTTTGTTCAGTACATGTACAATGTACATGCAGTGCGCACCGTGCCATTAGAGTCACCACCAATCATGAGTGCATAATTAACTGGACCGACTTGGGTCGAGTTAATTATTTTCACATTTATCAACTAATTCATCTCAGTGCTTGATAGTAATTACAGTGTTGCACACTTGTGAATCCGTCTAGACAGCTGTCTGGTTGCTCTGTCGACCAGTGCACAATCCCACAACGGTCACAGGAAACTACCTCGACCGCCACCCGTAATCTCGATTTATTTGCTCGTATCGAATATCTCACCACTGCATTACACTTGTGACAAATAAGATCGAGTACTCACTGCAAATGTGCTTTGCACACTTATCGACAATTGTCCGATTGCTTTTTTTTCGTAGAACAAGCCAGCCCATAGACCAGTTGTGATCATTCACTCTTGTGCTTGTTGTTCAATTGAGACTGCACTACTGTGCGCCTAATCACATTACAACACACATTTGGTAGACTTGTCCTTTGATTGGCTTATCACTGCACTCTCCATTGACCCGCCGATTACCGAGCTTAATGCTGCAGTGGTGTGTCAGATGCAATTTATTATGTTTCCAACGGCTATGTCTATGAACCACTTATTATCGACTTGTGTCACCAGTTTATGAGCTTGTCAACTCTGATATTTTGCTTTTGATTCACTGCCATTGTATGTTCTTTAGTCTGGCCTCTTAGATTTGCTTGTGCGCTTATTGAAACATTTTTGTGCGCCCACTTTACTTCTCTTATTCAATTGGCATGTCTCCAAAGAGTTGGTCCAATGAGTAGTGTGTGTAAATGAGCATTGGAGGACAATAATTTGATTGTTTGGGAATTAATTGGCAGAAGTGTGCCAAAGCACACTCGATTCAGTGACAAGCAGATTAGCAAACATTCGCCACCGTGCCACTGCTGCTTCATCTCGGTGTGGTGCAACTTGCAAGTGTCACTTGTCTGTGCGTTGAACGCACTGCGTTCTCTCACTGGCAATATTGCAATATTAATATGCTCGCTTAAATTTGAGCAGTCATTTTTTTTTGCTGTTTTTGGTGGTTGACAGCAATATAATAATACTTATACAATTCTAACTATATTCCCACTAAACTAATTACTGATTTATCTCTTTTCCACAGGAAATAATCCGGGTCTGCACTTTGACTGCTTCATCGCTACTGAACTTAATCTGACCAAATGCCTGCTACAATGTAGAATCTACATCGTCCCTAATTTATTACATTGGTCTTTGTCTTTTTGGCAATAATTTTCTGGATTCAGAATTAAGCAATCAAATTGGACGATTATCTCTAACGGAATCTTGCTTACACTTATGCTGGTGATCATTATCACATGCCACATTGGATCATCATCGACGATTATTTATCTCGAAGTGATTCGAGTAATCGTGTTCAAAGAAAACTATGGCTAAGAAGCCAACCAGTCAACCACCAGCCGGGTAATTATCTCTCAATCACGTTAATTAACTTATTAGTTATAACTAACACAATGCCGCCAATTGCACCAAAGCGACCGTAGACCAAAAGCACTCATCAGTGAGTCATCACCACCAAAACCATCAAATGACTTCTTTATAATAAAGTTTATTTATTTCCTCGCTTTACCTGTCCTGAGCCTGTCACATCGAAAACATCCTCCACACCCAATGGCTACAAGTGCACTAATTAGTTATAACAAGGGACGATCTCTCCACCTCCTCTCACCTCACCGAACGGTATCCCAATTTGGTTATTGTGCCCAAGACCAGTTGCTGTTGATCAAGCAATCTTCTCATGTTCCGCATCGATCGAATTCATAGTCTACATCGCTCTATAAACAATAGTCAGTCAATTGCAGTGATAGTGAAAGTGTATTGTGAAGAGACTTACGACGATGATTCCAACTATGACGCCGCAACCGACAACGAGCAAACTGACTCACAAACGGCAATTCAACTAGCAGAGGAATAGAATTTAACAAATTCAGAAAATGTAAGTGTTCGGTCTGTTTATTTGAGCAATTATTTATGATTATTTATTTGTTCAATATTTACAAATGATTATAATAATCAGATTATTTATTAATAATGGAGAAACAAACCGATTTTTAGCGCATAGCACAGGACATGCTTCCATTTAAATTGAAACTGTTCCTCATTCTGACGTACATTTAATGAGATTTTGATGAGCACTACAAGCGATGCTCACTACTGACCCATTGCCTCACGAAAGATAGCATCGCGCCAGTATCGATCTTAGAGACTTGTGAAGAGGGCATCTTGCTTGATTCTTTGCCCGAATAATATGATCACTGATTGAGCACGCCAAACGCTCAACACACAACTATAGCCAGCCAGTGCCCCACTACTCGTCCATTTCCGGTTGTGTGTACAAGGCGCCATACTCTGTGCGCTCTCTGCAAACACTCTCCCAAATGCACATTGAATGCATCACCGCCGTTTAAAGGTGATTGATATGACCGAAATGTTAGCAGTTGAGCAAATAAAGCATAGTCTGGCTGCATTCCACGTGACACAACTAAGTGCGCAATTGGACTTTCTTTCAACCGAACAAGTTTGCTTTGATTACTCACTCGAGTTTGTACTGAGCAACGAATCAATTAACTGGATTCACTTGTACACCAAACACACTGTCACTCTTGCCACTCGACATGTTGTAACCAGAATTTTAACGAGCCACTTTCTTTCATTAGGCATGTTGGCCTCTTCCGTGTCACTTGAGTCAATGAGAGACCATTTAGCCCGAATAGCAAAGTCCTATTGAATTGCTATCGATGTCATTTTGCACTAATTTCCCAGTCCTAAACAGACGGACTTTTGTGGTCAACTACACCCATTATCTCAATAGTAACAAGCCAAGTGGTCAATATGTAATTCTCTTAAAGAACGACCTAATAATATAATTCACTAATGGCTCGGACATGATGATGATTTGACAAACTTAATGAGTCACCATCAATATACATATGTCAAGCACAGCAATGTGGCAACAGCACTGGGCTGCATTCACTGCATTGTCCACCATTCGATCGGTTAGTGGCGTAATTGATGACTGGTCCACTGTGCAATCATTTATCACGAATGCCTAATCAATCTCGTTTGTGCCATTCTGCCTGCCAATTGGTGTTCGATTGTATTGCATCAAAACAGGAGAACCTCTTTCAATTAGTTCGTCCTGTGGTGGTTACATTAATCGCACTAGCTTATTATTAATAAGCTATTAGTAATAACCCTTCATGATGTCCTAGTAAGTGTCAAACCTTTGAGCCAACTTCCACATCCTCGTTCAACATCGGCAGTCTTTCTCACGAGCCAGGCATTGCAATATATTATGCAGTGATTGGTCGGTCATAAGTGGAATGATCGTTAAGTGGTCTCATTGAGGACTGGCATGCATTGTTCAGTTCGAGCATGGTCATATTGTGCAGATCACTTCTTACATGCTGGTTCATTGTGTGCAAGCTCGATCGAGCTTGATCGATCACCATTGCGCTCATCTTGTTATCTCTGCTCGCTTGAAACTGATTTTTTATTTCAGTTTGGCGTGCGGGCAATTATTTGCCGTCTGTCTTTTCTCGACCCGCCACGCCACTGGCAGACATTGCCACAATGTTCTGCTTGGCTTTGCAGTTGCATTATATCACTGTCGCTTAGTTATGAACTAACTTACACGAGCACAAATAAATTGCAGTAGTAATTTATGCAGTTTTGTTACCATGAGCTGAATGATGTCTCTATCTTGCAATGTTTACACCAACTGTCTACTCGAATGGCCAATAGCAATAGCTCTCTCTATTTGTATTGCTCATTCTATATAGACATATGTTTGTGTTCGCTTGTCGTTATTAATGCTATGTGCATGTTTCATCATAATGCATTGTTAATTATGCCACTCGGTTGTGCCCACAGTTTGTCTCAATCTCATTTGTCTCTCTAAGTGTCTTTCTTGTTCGAGTGCAATGTCTTAATTTCCGTTTGTTGGTTTGTCTCAACTCTTTGCGTGTTTGTTTTTTCCAATCAAAGTTCCAGTTTAGGCCTATCTGGCTTTTCATTATCTTGTAAAGTAACCAGACCAGATTGTTGCTCTGTTTCTTCGATAGATTGACAATGCTTATTGCAAATTGAACTTTGACACTAGTGCAGTGGCCACAATCTGTTTGTTACATCCATTTATTGTGCTGTTCTCTTTGGCCAGCGCTTCAGTCGGGCTGCTATGATGATAAATGATATTATCCCAATTGATCGTTTGGTTTAATCGAGTGCCAGTGGTGTGAGAGTTGTTCGCCTTTTGAAAATTTCCAAGCCATTTCTTAATCTATATGCTTTATTTCCGCATATCTAGTCGACTAGTTCTTATACGATTATAGTGTTAATTTATTGGTATATTCCTTACACTGACTCTGCGCCACATTATAACCGGACTTTGCCAAACTCAAATCATTGGTAGCACAAACGACTCGATTACGAAGACCCTCCACAGCAATGGCAATATTCAATGTAACCATTCAAGTGAGTGACAACTGTGAAAGTTCCGAAAAAGTTCCGAGAAAGTCCACATTGACAGGGCCAAAGTGAACATTCGGTGAGTTGTTTTGTATGTTTTAATTAAACTTTTATGTTTAAAAATTTATGTCAATTGTTTTGTATTTGTTTTAGACTCCGCTACATCAACGACAACAAACCCAAATTTGAAAATCAAAACAATTAAGTGACTGTTCAAGAGGACTCTAAAGTGGCCACTACATTCCTGCCCGCACTGTAACTGCCACACTAACGGTCGTTGTCGCAGTCATCAACCACAATGCATCGCTTTTCCTCAATGAAATTATCGACCTGTAATCATGCAACACCAAAGCCCGACAAAGGTGGAACAAATATTGCCCACTGATGACGATGATCGTTCAAAAGGCATCAGTCCTCCATTTACTTTTAATTGCCTCCAACTGTCTATTCTGACTGGCTTGGCGAGTTGATGTTTTGTCATCTAGGACAAGCCGAGTACTCGAGTGGCTCGATATATCACGAGATATCTGATAATGGCCATCAAGGGTGCACTATTTGCTTCTGGCGTTGCCTTGCCCGTCCGCTTGTCGTCACTTGGACTTCAAGAATTTGACCACTGCACTGAACGCTGCTGCACCGAACTGATCAGTTAGCTACCATTTCGATCATTAAAATCTTAATTAAATTTGTAAACTTTCGATGCCTAAGCAAGTGTACTCCTGGCAAACTCAAATCTGCATGCATTTATAAGCTAATTAGCACTAAAATAATTAGACCCACCGAGACCGAGCAGAGGCGATAATTGACACTGCACTGCATATTATGGTTGACTTCACTGGGCAAACTCCATTCGAATTAATCATTGGCATTGTATATTATTATTTATAAATGAACTCGCTGACGGAGAATTAATTTATTAAGCCAACAAGTGCCAACCATTGGAGGTAAACTTATTTGACGTGTGACAACAAACTCTAATTGCGCCTATAATGGACATTTAGGACCGAATTCAATTAGAGCATATGTGAAGTTTGTGGTATGGAAGTGATCCATCAAATTGCTTTATTGAACATGTTGAACAATTCGAACATTAGCAACGATTATGCTGCCTCACTTGAGTAATTGCAGCTCAGCATCCATTCTGGGACATGACTACGATGTGGACGGCAGTAACGGAAGCATCCCTACCAGCAGTGTCTTCTCAATATCGTCCTCTCATGCAAATATGAGTCACGCCTTGACGCTTGACTAGAACGGGTTGCAGTCCAACATTGCACCGAATCTCGCCTCGCAAATGTTCACCTTTCCATCTGGGTTGGTCACTGCCACGGCACACACCAACCACCTCACCTCACATTGTAGCTATTTAAATTATCTGTGGATTGATTTATTTTACCTGTAAATTATGCATAGCACTTTCGATTGACCAATTTGCCTGTTGTGCCTTGTCACTAGAGGTGCGATTACCTAATATTGTAATATTGGCTCTATTTGTTGTCTTTCAAGTTGCCACTAATACTATTTAGAAGTGAAAATCCAAATTTGCCATCACCTCCATGAAGAGACATTCAAGACAAAGAACCACCATCAGAGTTGTTTTTAGGTGAACCTTCTTTGATGGCTCCCATTTGGTTTAAATAAATTTATTCCAGTTTCGGGTCAGACAAGTTCTCGATTGCAGCGAGCAATCGAACCATCAATGCGTGAGCCTAGTTTTCAAATGTTCGCTTCCCATTTGAACAGGCCCGAACCGATTATGTCAACTGAACCTGTCACAGGTCTTACCTAGGTCAGAGCGAACACATCCACCCATTCACACAATTTACACAACATTTACTCATTCTTATTTTATGATTAAAATTATCAATAAATTCACATTTGAACTGAGCTCAGACAAAGCCATCTCTATTCTCAAATAAGCATTAATTGTGTCAGCAATTAGTCTGGTCCTTGTTGTGTTTTATTGTCTCCAAATCAATTGGCTTTACCCTTCAGTTGTGTTTCTTCAATTAGGCTCATTCAATTTGCTATTTGTCTAATTTATATCGGCAATTTCTAACTAATGAAGTCCAACAGGAAAGCTTTGTGCAGCAGTGACCAATGGCCAATAATAAATTAATTAATCTCGATGCCATTGATTAAATTAATTGAAGCCAAATCTGGTCAATAGACTCAATGAGCGAATGTGGCTTATTTGGTGGCAAGCATGCATAAGTCGGCAAGCTCGCCTAGGCACAGCCAGAGGAGTGCACTTGTTTGTTTTTTGTTGTTTGTTATTGGCTTACCAATTTATAAATTAAAAAGCCATTAAAATAATTTTTTAAATATAAGAAATATACAGAATGATCCATAATTTCATTAAATTTTTAAATGACTGAAAACAATTTTGAAGTATATTATTAAAACTTTTTAACCTTTTAATAATTTGTTTAATCACGATTGGATGATAACTAAAATCAGATAACACAAAACAATAGTTTTTAAATAATTTTTATTAAAAATCGAAAACAGATGAAACTTGATTAATTAAGGTTAACCTAAGTTAGGTAATTACTTTTTGAATGTTTGTTTGAAAGGTCACCAATGTAATATTTAATAATTTGAATAATCAATGCAATTAATTGAAAAATCATGGAATTGAAAAATATATAGAAAATAAATGATTTCGCCATTTTAAAAGTCTCGGTCAAAATGTGGTCAAACAATTCCAAAGCGAAATAACCAGTTCGAAAATAATCGTTCGAAAACAATCAACATTTAACTGATCGAGATCGCTCACATTTGGTCATAAGTGTTTTTGGTTTTGATTTGCCTTTGTTCTAACTCGACCCTGCCTGTCTCGTCATCCTTTCTGTTTGTGTGCAAAGTCATGTCCAGCCAAAGTGATGTGCAAGTTCAAGTGGACGACAAGTGCGAACTAGAGTCGACCGAAGTGGCTGCCAGTGCCCTTGCC
Organism: Rhizoglyphus robini; assembly: GCA_023373905.1. NCBI lineage: Eukaryota > Metazoa > Arthropoda > Arachnida > Sarcoptiformes > Acaridae > Rhizoglyphus > Rhizoglyphus robini. The sequence goes on along the minus strand of JAKIJQ010000262.1, from coordinate 57,595 downwards.
CTGTCCGACTCTACCAGTGGTGGTGTGTCGTCTAACCTCGACTGTGATAGTGACCAGCTGGCTTCTAAGGACTCGGAGGAGACGCTCTCCTTGGAGGATGGCGCTCAACAGTTTGGCCTAGAGGACGAGTCGAAACGAGTCGAAATGGCCAAGTTCGTCCAAGTGGCATTCAACGTGGCATGTTGTCAGAGCTTCTTAGTTGTTACTATGATGGTGATCTGTTGGTCATTGCAATACTATCCTTCTGTGTCCGGTGTCCTCAATCCGTACAAGGTTTTCCGTATCTCATGCAATCTCATTGTGACAATTCCAACCGTAATTCTTGTGGCATATCGCTATCACATCCAACATGGTGCTCCGAATGGTAATCGACTGGCCAAAGCGAACAAACTCAAGGAAGGTGACGTGTTCACGGTGGGCTATGGCATGCAAGGACCAAGGCGAGGTGGTGGTGGCGGCCAATCGGCCCAACAGCGCATGCAGAACATCCAGGAACGCTTTGCCATCGAGTGCACTTCTGAACCGTCTGTGGTGGTGGTGGATCGACTCTGCCTCCCGCAAGTCCTTCCGGAAGTGGTGCTTCTACCTTGACTGATGCTTCCACTTCGACTGGTGGTAGTTCCTTCCAGAGCACCACAAGCAACTCAAACAGTTTAACCCAATGAACTGTCTTGCACCACTAGCCACAAGCCAACCAAATTTACCTCTTTCAACCCCAACTTTCTACAGCACACGCAAACACAGTAGAAGATGCTCAACTGTTGATGCATCATCTCAAACCCTCGAATGTGTCACTGCGTGCAGTTCTAAATTACACTTTTTTCTTTACTAAATAAAATCTGCTTGTGGCTCTATATTTGTTCTTCTTTTCTAGTATATTATTACAATTTATTACAAAGTTTATTATCACGAAAGTTTCAAATGTTGCAAATAGTTCCAAAAGATTTGACTACTTTTGAATGGGACAAAGAAATAAATTTTCAACCTTTCAACCTACGTGAACAACTATTATTCAAATTAAAGCATTAAATTGTCCCAAATTAATCTCAATTTTAAAAGCAAAATATTATTTGTTATACAAATAAACTTGGAAGAAAAACAAACACGAAAACATATTTGATAACCATTTACAAGAATTAAAGTGAACGCTTTCACAGAACGTATAACCAGTAAGTACAAAGAGCTTCAAAAAGAGATAATTTGGTCAGACAAAAAAGTAAAGTCAATTTATTGTTTAATAGTTAATAAATCAAATCACAAAAGAATTCATTGCAAAAGAAACATTACAAATGGAGTTACAATTACGGAAATCAATTCATTTATGATGATGATAAACCTTACGGAAAGTATTGTAGTAATTGACCACAACTTGAGCAACTTTAGGACAGTATGCACCTAATAAATCTTTGGAAATACCTTTTTATCATAGCATGAGTGAAATAGTAGTTATAAGTAGTTCTAAGAACAGGATGGAAACAAATGATAAAAACTTATTTTCACATCCATCACACAAACGCCAGAATTTTCAAGATCTGTAAATTAAAGTAGAAACAGATTAGCATCAACACAAGCAAAATGACACAATAAAAAATTACCTAATTAGTGGACTCCCCATTAATGGACTGAATGGCCAAGATTGATAGGAGAACAGAACGTGTGTTTATATTCGCGTTTCATTGACAAAGGCACTTGTGCAATTGGTTGTGTGCTGGCTTGAGATGACGAGATTCAGAGATAATGTGCTAGCGGTTCGAGTGCAAACCTTGGGCAAGATGAAGCCAGGATAAATTGGCCGCGGACAGGTGGACGGCATCAAAGCCTTTGATTCAAAGGTGATCACTGATCAATCAATAGAAGCACAACGAGAAATCAATTTGCCCATTTGACATCACTCATTACACTAGCGACATCTGGTGGGGTACATCATCTACCAATGGTAGCAAAAATACATTTGGCCATTGTCGTAATTTTTCGTGTTTTCAATTCCCTCCGAAATTTCCTTCCTTCGACATTTTCCATCGTTACTATGGCTTTCACACAAAATAGCAATTTGAATAATGATGACACTGGTCCACTGACTGAAAGACTCTCTAGCAATTCTCTAGCAGTCACTGAAACGCACTCGTGTTGCACATCGCCGTCCTTTTGATCAGTGGTTATTGCTTTGTGGTCCATCGTTTGGTTGCACTCTAATGAAGGCAACAATTAAACCACATGATTCACTTAAGTGCAAACTTAAACTTTTGTTGTCCTTGTAGTTGGCGCTATTGTCGGTTCGTGCTGATTGTTTACCAGGTTATAAATGTGAGCTGTGACACCGCGAAAATGATCATCGTGCTAATTATCTTTGAGTTTGTCCGCCGAGCACGGTCATCATAGAGTTGAGTTAATTCAAATACCAATTGTTGTCCACGAAATTAATTTGGCGAGAATGAACATCCATGAGACGTCTGGTATCACATCGATGATGACATAATAGGCCAAAGTGCAAATAATTCCAACAATTTAAACACACTCACGACAATTATGGCACATCTCTGAAATCAGTGGACGAAAAGAGTGCACGATTACCGAGTAACGCTCAATCGCAATCCACGTCAACGTGAAAACAGAGATGCACACCGACACGCCTGAAGAACAGTTTCTGGTTTGTGTGTTCGAGCAGAGTCTCTCATGTCGACTTACCTTGAGCAAAAGCCACTAGGTAACAGATGGCCAAGCCAAAGATCCATTCTTTGAAGGTCAACAAGTAGAGCTGAGTGAAAGGGACACAACAAACTGTCTGACAATGCCAATGACTGTAGCCATATGGCAGCACTGGATTTGATTTGTTAGCCAATCTGCGTCGATCTATTATTTATTGGATGCTTTCGTTTGTTGTTGTTGTCCATGTGCAATGGAACTGATTAGTGCCTTCAACGAAACAAGGGAAACATTGACCAGTGACTAACCTTTGTCTCATCCGAACAGGTACATAAACGAAAGGAGGGTGCAGACGGGCAGCAATGAGAAGAAAAACAACCGAGATCGTGTCTAAGCTAACAACCGAAGACATCTTTACCGAAAAGCGAAATCAAGTCTGCATTTTCAACGAGTGAAGAGCTTTGTGTTCTCGTCTACGTAAACGATTTACAAGTTTATAAGCATCGATTGTGTTTATCTAGTGATTCAGTGTGTCACCTTACAAATAAAGGTTCAGCAAAGGTAAATTCTATGTATTCTGTCCGAATTCGCGTACCTCTATGACCGGAGTATCGCGACATTTACAAATACACAGAAATGGCCAAGACACGACAAGTTTGACAAGTTTCTGCGAGGCAGACCAAACTGCACAATGCCAGAGTGGCTCAGTACGCAAGCAACATGAAAACTCGGGCCTGGACTGAGAAAATCCAATTACTGGGAATCAAAAGCTAATCTGGCACATAAATCACCATTGTACGATTGACCACATTCTTCTTCGGTTGTCTGGCAAGAAAGCACAAATGATTGATCGATGATTAATTAAAATAGATACTGAGCTGATTTGTGAGGTAAAATAAAAGGTCAACAATGGCAGAACGGGGAGATAGTGCAGTGAATGTGAGTGTTCACATTATAATTAGAGATGTGTCAAGTGTAGCAGCTTGTTCATGTGCAATACTTGTAACCTATTCCAGCAGTAGTGCACGCACAGACTAATTGCCGAATGCCAAGACATCAGCATGGCCATACCGGTATGACAAGACCGATTGCTAATTTGGATGCATTTTAATTACAATTACTTAATTGCGCTCTAATTAGGATGGACCAATTAGGATAGCTTAGACGGGACTTTGGGACTATTTTGACAATAAGTTGTTTGTTAAGGTGAATTCAGAATTCACCAACTGCAGCAGTACACATGCTGCTTGCATGCTTGCTTGAAAACAGGCAAACGCATTTCGGTCCTTTTCCACTCGGATTTATCGCATTTCTTCATCAACTCTACATTGCCCACTTCTGGTAAGTACGATAATTCTCATTTACATTGTTAACAAATTGTTTTTCATCTTTAGGTTTTGTTACTCTTTCGGTACACCCGCCTCATCACGATGCACTTCAACTCCTTTCCCGACGACTGCATTTTGCACATCTTTTCACATCTGCCTCTACAGAATTTACTTCGCATCGAGATTGTGTGTCGCAAGTGGCAATCAGTTCAACGAGTTGCATGTCGTCAGCGTCACACTGTGCTGCTGTTGGTTGGGAACGGGGCATTGGACAATGCTCTCAATTCAATTGCTTTTGCAATTCCATTTGATGATGTACTTGTGAAGGAGGATGGCACTCCCATGTTTAAACATTTGTCTCGTTTGCTGACAAAGCCAATTGGCATGGACTGCACTGCACTGAAGATTTGAGCGAACCAATTTGCCGGTGGTTGGTGGATAAGTTGTCCAACATTACCTCACTTCAGATGTCGATTGCATTTCAAGCCTACACTATGATCTACTCAATTTTGTCTTTATTAACTGGATGGTTATCAAAACTGGTCACATTGAAACTGTTGCTCTACAATTCAGACGAGGAAACCGAATTTTTTTTCTGATATTGCACCAAAAGTTCAACAAGAAATTTGTCAGAACTATTGGCTTCTCATGGGATCACTGAACTGTCTTTCAGCAGTCAGGAATCTTACTCTTGCGATTGGTGCCCGATTACTTGGTCCAAGGGAAACGCAACGAAACAGTGGTCAAATCACTTTGCCAATCTTGTCTCAACTGAACAAACTCTATTTTACATCATTCGATTCAGCAGATGTAATCTTGGACTCACTTGTTCGTTATGGCGAGCCAAATGTAAATCTTCGCCAAATTGCAGTTTCCGATATCGGCATTACCCAGGAATGTCTTGACAATCTCCTGAACTAAGGTCTCGCTTTACCTATATGATGCCACTGATAAATCCACGTTCTTCAGTGCAGATTTATGAACTTGATCCTGGCTTAGACACAATCTGTTCCAAATTTAGATCACAAACAAGTTTGCATTTTACTATTGATGATGATATTTCTTTCTCGGAAATTATCAACCCTATCTCTTCCCTCAAGCAACTACTCGTGATAGTATTATTTACTAAAAGGAAATCACTTTGAAAATCTATTTTGACCTATTAAAGATGTAATCTGGCTATTTGCACATAAGTGATTTGTTATGATTTTTGTTCGCAAACTGCAGTCTGCAATGCAAGCCAGCGAAATATCGCACTGTCACAGTGCCACTGTGTCTTTTCATAAATTAATTCTGTCTTATCGCATTTGTTTGTCAATTCTACATTGCCCACTTCTGGTAAATGACAAATCTCATTTGAACTGATTTCAAATTGTTTTTCTTCCTTAGGTTTTGTTTCACATTCGGTTCTCCCATCTCTTCACGATGCACTTCAACTCATTTCCGAACGACTGCATCCTATGCATCTTTTCACGTCTGCCTCTACAGAATTTGCTTTGTATTGAGATTGTGTGTCGCAAGTGGCAATCAGTCCAACGAGTTGCATGTCGTCAACGTCACACTGTGCTGCTGTTGGTTGAGAACGGGGCATTGGACAATGCTCTCAATTCAAGTGCTTTTACAGTTCCATTCGATGATGTACTAGTGAAGGAGGATGGTACTCCCATGTTTGTCTCGTTTAATGACAAAGTCAATTGGCATGGACTGCATTGCACTGGCGAGCTCAGCGAACCAATTTGTCAGTGGCTGGTGGATAAGTTGCCCAACATTACCTCACTTCAGATGTCGATTGGATTTCAAGCCTACACCATGATCTACCCAATTTTGTCTTTATTAACTGGATGGTCATCGAAACTAGTCACAATGAAATTTTGGCACGGAAATACTGCTAGGGAAAACGAATATTTTTCTGATATTGCACCTAAAATTCAACTAGAAATTTCTCAGAACTATTGGCTTCTCTTGGGAGCACTCAACTTTCTACCTGCACTCAAGAATCTCACTCTCGACATTGGCGCCTGCTTTCTTGGCCCAGACCAAATGCAACGCAACAGTGGTCAAGTCAGTCTGCCAATCTTGTCCCAACTGAACCAATTCTATTTTTGCTCCTACGACCAACCAGACGTAATATTGGACTCGCTTGTTCGTTATGGCTCGCGCGAGCCAAATATCAATCTTCGTCAAATTGGAGTGTGCGACATCAGCATTACTCAAGAATGTCTCGACAAGTTCGTCAAACTATCTCCTGAACTCAGATCTCGTTTTACCCACCTTTTACCACTGATAATTCCAAGTTTCTCTATTGTACCGCATTATGACTTTGAACCTGATTTGGACACTATCTGCACCAAATTTGCTTCACAAACCAGTTTGCACTTTGCACATGATAGCGATATTTCCTTCTCTGAAATGATCAACGCACTCTCTTCCCTCAAGCAACTGCTCGTTTTAGGATTGTTCTATTTCGACGAATTTGATCAATTTCACTTTTCTGACCCGAGCATTCTCAACTGTTCCATTGCTCAACTGTTCTCCGTCAAAGTGTTACAACTCGATTTTGTAAAGCTCTCTCACACTCACTTGTCTCAAATGAACATTGCCTGGGTTTTCCCCAACTTGCAGGTACTTCAAATTGTCACTTCAATAGAATGTGTCGAATGTGGTTATGAATATCCAACTAATATCAATATTGAAAATGAAAAGTGCCGCAAATGTATTACTATTCAGATTGAATCACTCAAGAAGTGCACTCGACTCCGTTCAATCAAACTTGGACATTCTGATGATGATATTAATGTTCAATATGAATGGCTCAATATTGATGATTTCATTGAGAAAATTGTCAAGAAGTGATTGCAATGTATGAGCATCCATTGGCAACAATTATACATCTGATTGATTTGTTTTGAAAATTGTAAAATTGTTTTAATGATTTAAATAAAATTGCTTTCTTTGAGTTGAGTGAAAATCTATTTTGACCTATTAAAGAGGTAATCTGGCTATTTGTACATAGTGATTTGTTGTGATTTTTATTAACGCAAATTGCAAGCCAGCCAACGTGTTGAAAACGCCCTCTGTGCCTTTCATAAATGAATTCTGGCTTATCACATTTGTTTGTCAATTCTACTTTCTAGCCCATTTCTGGTAAACCTACAATTCTCATTTGTATTGATTTCAAAATTGTTTTCCTTCTTTAGATTTTGTTTCTCATTCGGTTCTGTCATCATCACGATGCACTTCAACACATTTCCCGACGACTGCATTCTGCACATCTTTTCACGTCTTCCTCTACGAAATCTACTTCGCATTGAGATTGTGTGTCGCAAGTGGCAATCAGTCCAACGAGTTGCTTGTCGTCAACGACACATTTTGCTGCTGTTGGTTGGAGATGATGCTTTGAATTATTTAGAAAATTCTCAATTTTTCAAAGTTTCCAATGATGCACTTGTGAACAAGAATGCCACTCGGATGTTTGTTTCCCCTTCTGACTTTTTCCTGTGGTATGGAGTTGAGTGTGCTGAGTTGAGTGACTCAACTTGTCGGCGGTTGGTGGACAAACTGCCCAATGTCACCTCACTTCAGATTGCAATTCTATTTGAAGCTTACACCATTATCGAACCAATGATCGCGTTGTTTACCGCGTGGTCATCGAAACTGGTCACACTGAAACTTTGGTTCGGAAACAATGGCGAAGAAAAGTATTGGTTTAATGCAGAATCAGTTGAAGTTCAACAAGAAATTGCCCAGAAGTATTGGTTTCTTTTGGGAGCTCTTAATTTATTTCCAGCACTCAAGAATCTCACCCTCGACATTGGTGTTTATTTTCTTGGTTTAGAAAAAATGTCACGCATGAGTAGCCAAATCAGTCTGCCAATCTTGTCCCAACTGAACCAATTCTATTTTTCTTCCTACGACCAACCAGATGTAATCCTGGACTCGCTTGTTCGTTATGGCGAGCCAAATACGAATCTTCGTCAAATTGGTGTGTTCAGCGAAGATATTACACCTGAATGTTTTGATAAGTTTTTCAAACTGTCTCCTGACCTCAGGTCCCGTTTTGCTCATCTATTGCCATTGATAAGTCCAAATGATGCCTCTAAAATTGGTTATTACCATTATGAACTATACTTTCGTGGTTTGGACACAATCTGTTCAAAGTTTACTTCACAAACTAGTTTGCAGTTTACTATTAATGAAATAAGCAACATTTCCTTCTCTAAAATGGTCAACGCTTTCTCTTCCCTCAAGCAACTACTCGTTTTAGGATTGGTCTATGTATTCGAATTTGACCAATTTCACTTTGTTGACGAAAGCATTCGCAGCTGTTCCTGTGCTCAACTGTCCTCTGTCAAAGTGCTATGTCTCGATATTTGCATCACTTCACACACTCACTTTTCTCTCATGAACATCGCCTGGATTTTTCCCAACTTGCAAGCACTTAAAATTGTCTATCCGAGCATGAAATGTGTTGAATGTGCTTATGAAGATTCGAAAGGAATCAACACTGAAAAACACCGCGAATGTATAAGTATTCTGTTGGAACCACTCAAGAAGTGTACTCTACTCCGTTCAATCAAATTTGGACCATATAATGATAATTTTGAAGTTGAAGTATTCAATATTGATGATATCATTGAGAAAATTGTTAATAAATGATTGCAATGTTGCACATGATTGATTGATTAACTTAATTGTAAAATTGATTTAAATAAAATTGCTATCAAATCCTAACTGATTTTAATAATTTTTCTAAATAACTTTACTTTATTTACCAAATCATTTTTCATCTTTGCACACTGTACATGTACACGTGTCATCGTTTGATAAGTATACGATAAGAACTTATAAATCTTTAGGTATTGATTATTTTAAAATACTTAAAGCAAGGTCGTACTCAAGCCGATCATTTATTACTTTGACAAATGTAAAAATACTTTGAATGATTGATGATTTGCGACAAAAAGGCCTAAGTTTGAAATATGAAATCATAATTTATTTGTAACCTTAAGCATTTTTAGTAAACTTTTTCTGTATAATAGATAAAAAGAAAAACGTTTATTCTGAGAATATTTTATTATTGAATTTTTGTGAATTTTTTAATAATCATTTATTTCGGAAGGTAAGTTAGTCAATGATAATGAATTTGCATGGTCAAACCAAATCGCAACGCTGAATATCAATTGCAAATTCTTGTGTACTCAATTGGAATGAGTTATTTCTACTCGAGCATTTACACAAACAATCGTTATGCAATCAGTCTAGTCTTTTCAATTTATTGGTTTATTCTATTTCCAATGTTAATGTTTTATTATATATTCAATTTGTTGGAATTTACTGTTTACATTATAATTCTGAGTAAACATTTCAATATTAGACTAATGTACACCTGGGTGAAGCTGAACAGACTGAATCGAAGAATTTCGAATGCAAAGTTGAGCAGACGAAATTAATGTTGGCGGAAATATTGCAGATTAAATCGACAAGTTTGTCACATCTGTGCCGACATTGCATTGTACAGCAAATTTTGGAGTGCATTTCTCAGTTTGGTTTTTCCCAATTTCATCTTTGACTTGTCCTTTATCCTCTACTTTGTGTTCAATGTCAAAACCTTGCCTATCATTCAGTTGGTGACACTGCTTTCAATGTTCATTCTCATTGTATTCATTTATCTTCTAATCGATCAATGTGCGGCTGTAGTCAAGTCCAGTCAATTGATTCAACATGAAAATCGTCGAATCAATCAAATATTTCAACACATTTTCAATTCCCGACAAATTGATCTACTTTTGTTGGTAATTTATGACTTTTGTTTTATTATTATTTTATTACTCAAATTTTTGTCTGCAGTCTGAACTTATGCAAGACAGCCAACTTTTGGACAGTCACACATTTCGAGTCTTTTCCGACTACCGAATCACCTCGGAAACTTTTCATATGGTAAATTTTACATTTTCAAAAACATTTGTTTAAATGCCATTCTTTTTCTTACAATAATACCACAGATAATTTCATACGTAACCATTTTTGTGCTTCTCATCAGTAAACGACAGAATTTCACGCAATTGGAGTTTAAATATATAATTTGAATTTGGTATATGACATTTGGAATAAATTTTAACATTTGAGTATACGTCTTTCTATTTGAGTTCAAATATAAATTAGACAAATGCTCTTCGGCCTAATGTTTTAACCTTTAACTGCCTTGTCGGCTACAATCTAATTGGTTGTTCAATGTTTTCACTAAGCAATTAGTTCATTCGCTAATATCATCACACGGGATGTGCACATACACGATTGCCTTTCTGTAGTTCTGGTTGACGGTCAGACTGGATTGTTACCCAAGCCTCGATGGATATCAAGCAATTAAATCGAATCACTCGACCCTTGTCGTTTGGCCGAATCGAATTCGAATCGATTTTCTAATCTGGCCAGAAGAGAATAAGCCTGCTGGCATGGCACATGGCGAGACTCTATTATAATTAGGAGAGTGGAATTAATAGGACGAGACACCTCGACTACAGCAATTAGCTTTGTCCAATTCTGACAAAACAGTTTGTTAGTATAAATAATTGAATTTCGATTTCTCTGGAGGCACTAAAAGTTGTGGCAATGATAGCGATACGTTCCGAGCTGTGGTGATTGATTGCCAGACTGAAGAGCAATGAGCAAAGAGCAGAACATTCCAACGCATTATGGTGCAATCAGCGATTTAACTAATTAGTTAATATTTACTCAATTAGTGGTAATCTGATTGTTAACAAATATATTTGGTGACACTAGGACTGGCACTGCACCACAACGGCATCTCTTCTGCAGCACATTCGTACATTCGCAACATGGCACAGGTTGCCTGTTCTATTGGCAATAGACTATTGCGCCTGATAGACATTCTTGGTAAAGTGCGTAACAACCCAGTTAGAGAGAAACACAAAAATGCATCAAATTCTGTGACAACATTGCAATGAAGCTGGAACAGGTTTTAATTAAATCTAACACACAAAACGATCATTTGTGGATCGTGCACCGTCGCCACTAGACAGAGTAAACGCAAGTGCCAAAGCAAGCCAAATAGAGAACTATCACACACACTTGCACATTAAAGTAACACATTACATTACACATGCATGTGAGCAGACAGCGAACGGCGCACTTTGGAAACTCTCGTAAATCAAACAGAGCCAGTTGGGAAGCCTACTCAGTTGATATCGGCATATCGAGCCAGCTGGACTAGTCCGAGACAATGTTGGTTAGCCACAAACAGATGGCCAATTGCAGCGAGGCCATTCTGCTAATTGCTCTCTGATTGCCGTGGATGGATGCACCCTTTGAGATATGTAACTTTTGCAAATATACTCAGAATGCATGCTTTCGGTTCAATTCCCGGTCACTCTGAATTATACGATCGTCGATATAGAATTGACTCAAACTTGTCATCGAGTGACGAATTTTGATTGAGCCATGATCCACCACTCACCATTGCACCATCAGCAATGTCTCATCTCCACTCATGGACAACTCGTTTGCTGCAAACAATCGCAATTGGGCAAACAAGACAAGGCACTTGGCTGTGATCACGAATATTCGAATATAGAAAAGAGCGCGAGTGGAAACTTGTCGATTGTAATAGTGTTCAGTGGTAAAAGAGATCAAAATAAACGAAAGAGATTGAAAAGTTGAATTAAAATACATGTGTTTACAAACCAAGGGATATTCGCAGTAAAAACATTTTGTTATCTAGTCTGACACAAGATGAAAGAAACACAATGAGAAAATCCTCAATGTCGGTCTGTGGTTCGCCTCACAAGGAACTTGGAAAGTCACATTTCCAGTGCTGAATGAATCTAGCCTAACACAAGTGGAACATTCTGCTGCGTAAGAGAACACCTGAACAAGTTTCACTGGCCGAGCACAAACAAGTGGACAAGGTCAGGTTGCCCGCATTGGTCACTCGATGCAAGCACTCGATGCAAGCACTCGATCTGCTCAGCCACATAGCTCACTGGCAATGTGACCAGTCATTCTCGCAAAGAGTAAATGCAAAAGTGCTAATTAGTGATGATGATGAAGTAACGTACAGATGCGGCAAACGTGCTGCTGACTTCTAAAGGGTCAAGTGCATGTGTCGGTGAATGACCTTGCCTCTCCCACAAGCACCGTTTGGTGACTGAACCGATTGACGATACTCTCATTTGTGCTTTTTTATGGCTCGAATTGAGTGAAAAGTGAGTTAGACCCATTGCCGTTTACACTCTCTCGACTCACCTGTTTGGAATTCTGCCACTTGTCCCTTCTCGAAATGTGGAGTGCACTTCCAATGAAACAAAGAATTAATTCTAGATAATAAGACCGAGCATTTGGCCCGTGGGGAAGGCTAGAGCCTATCTCAGTCTGTCTGGTTGGAACACATCGTTTACTACAATTGGCGTCTCACTTGGACCAAGAGAGCAAAGTGCCACCATTGGGCCGCAGTACTGGTTGGCCTGAACAAGCACGCCAAATGAGCAAGGTGCGATATTCTTTAGGTCAATGTTGCTTGATGTGACGAGGACGCGTTTGGCACACAGCAGTGGTCGAGTCTAGTGCTCTAGTCGAGACAAGTGGCAAGTGGTTCAGGAGCAAATTAATTTTGTTAAATACGCAATCGAAGTCGAGTCAGGTAGAATAGTTGTAAAAGTGACACGAAGCAGCATTCGTTAAATGGCGTTTAATTCAAAATCTTATTACTGTTCCTTGCAAGTGCATGCACTGTTCAAGCACACGTGCGTCAGGAATGTGGCACCACAAATGACCTTGGTCCCAGTCACCATGGTGACTGCAGTTCGACTTGTCATTGTTACTGTTGGTAGATCACCGGTCTGACCAGAGCAGCTATGACTCCGTGCCTAATTGACAATGCGATTCGATCTATTGGCTCTAAGCCAACTAAGCCAATTGATGCGGACTGTTTGCCTTTCACTGGTGGCCCACCAGCGGTAGGCCACTTTGTCGGCAATGCTCGACTCGGCTTTGATCTATTAGCAGGTGAAACAAACAAACAAACCAAGCATCATTGATGGTTATCATTAAGACTCAATTTGGCCACACACAAAGCAATCTAGCTAATTTGATCTTGGTTTTAACTTTAATTTTCTATAGGCGAAAACGTTAGTACTCTGTCCTCGTCGTCGTTTCTAATTTCGCTGGTCAGTGCAAACACGTGTGCCACTTGCAAATGGTACTTTGCATACTGTTGTCATCGGTACATCGAATATAGACAAGCTTATTGCCATTTGGATCTGGCAAGCATGCATGCCCGCCAGAGGTGATCAGTGGGATCATTGCCAGTTCAACCGCACCTAAGCCCAATTTGCCCCGCTCACCGGACAAAACAAACAATCAATGAAGCAATCAATTAGAGGTTGCCTTTCAATGCAGTAATAAAATAACTTGAATTGACCAGTGTGCTCGAACAGATGCTGCTCACTAGTCTTCTGTGCAGCAGTCATTTTAACCAAGTTTTAACCAAACAAATGGACACACACCAATTTCAACTCATTGTTTATGCAGAAATGGTTCTGGACTTTGTTCAGCTCTGGTTGGCGTCTCTGTCCGAGTGGCACACAAACTGGCAACATTCAATGCTCTACTGTAAGTACCATCTATTTTTGCCTTTGCCTAACTTTTCATTTGCGAAACACTCGATGATTGAAATAAACAAATTGCACCGCACGATGACCTACTGACTGTATTTTTGCCTGTTGATCGAGACTCGTACTTAACCGCTTATAATTATAATTTTCTTTTTGAGTGGCGAATGAACTCTTCGTTTGACCAAGCCAATGCGTAAACTTTATCGGTTTCAGTAGTGGCAAAATAAGTGAATTTTGAATAAGGTAGTGTATTCGTTCGCTTGTACAAAGTGGTGCCTCCGAATAATAATATTTGTGTGGACATTTGATCAACAATATGAATTTAATTAGACATTGTACGAATATGCAAATCATTCGAATGTTCACTCACCAACAAACATTATAATAACACACAAATCATTCAGCCAAGCACTCTGGTTGGCATTATTGCTCTTTTCACTTAGCTCTTCCAATATCAACTTGCAAACCATTTCATCGCAGTAATGGGTGGTTTGTCCTGTTGCTGATTGTCCCCTTGGTCGCCATTACCATCGTTCGAGCCAATCAAGAGTACGACTATGGTGAATATGGTCAAGATGGTCAAGAGGATTATTACGAGATTGACCAAGTGCACGAGAAGGTGAAGCAACCGCCGCCCAAAGCCAAGACCAACTATTACGAACAACTTGGCAGATTGGTGGCTCACAAGAGAGCACATCAAATGGTGAAAGCTTATCAAGCGAAAAGTGGTGGCGATGTTGGCTTGCCGGCTCCTCCGTCTATGGCACCTACAGCCGACAGCTCTACTTTGTCTACTGAGAGCACAACTGCTGCCGCATCAACAAATGCCACTAGCATTGCCACTATGAATGAAACGATGACAGCCACTGCTGAATCAACTTCGGCCACGGTCAATTCGAGTGCCGTGAATCCAAGCACAGTGAACTCAAGCGATGTAAACTCGAACGGAATGTCATCTGAGACTCCGACAACAAGCACAATCACTGTTCCGGCTGCCAGTTCATTGGTGTCAAACGAATCGACACAAGCCGAAGACGACAATGCCGATGGCGGCACCAATCACGGACTACTCTGGTTACTGCTGGTGCTCGTTGGCGTTTGTACCTGTGCAACGGCGGCCAACTTTTGTCCTATTCCAAAGCTACCTGGAGGAAAGGGCAAATCAACTGGAGCTGGTGGATCGTCCTCAAAGGGAGCAGACACCGAGAAAGGTACATCCGGTGAGCAGAGCAAAAGATTGTGTCTGTTGTCTCAGTACACTTCGGGTCACATTTCTTCGGGTCAAAACACAAGCGACAAGAAGGTGACTTCAGCCTCACAGAAGAGCACTCCAGTTACTCCGAACCAGTCGAACAAGGCCTCCTCGTCCTCGACTGGCAGTAGCATCACCAGCAGTAGTGGCCTGCCAACGGACTCTTCAAACAAGACCCAGAACGGTGGTGGTTCAAATAGAAAACCTGCAGCTACTTCGACTGTTCCGTCCACTGCCGCTGGTGCTGGTGCGACCACAACTCCAACCAAGCACTAATTGATATATCACTAAGTCGCCATTAAAGTCATGATCACCTTTTGATAAGAGTTTAATTGTTTTCAGTACAAATTAAAAGCTCGATTTGAGGTTAATTTGTCAGTTTGCGAGCATTGAACCAAACAGGTTTCATGAATGTCGTTTGAGTTATTATTAGTTACTTCGGTCACGTACAAACGAGTACACTCGACTGGATCTACAGATGAAGTGTGATGATAAGTAGAGAGTTTGATAAATTGAGTGCATACACTTACTCTTTGCCATACTTTCGATCTACAAAGTAGAACACAATCACAAGAATGAGACAGATGGCCGCACTGATGATGTACAGGTAAGACATGAAGAAATTTCTGCCACCGAGCCAGGAGACATTCGACAGGACAATGTACTTGCGACCAGAGAACACTGACACTGGATAATCTAAATAGACAAAGTTGTCAATGTGAGGTTGAGAGGTGAAGAGATGCGACTTACTGTACTCCATCATGAAGACATACTCTCCCTCGTGCAACTGTTTGGCAAAGGTGCCATTGAGTAGACTGTCATCGTGGTCCACTCGGGCCCACAGTTTCCTGAAGCTTGGGAACGGTGCTGGTCGCATCCATGTCTGGAAGTGCTCATTTAGGTAGCCATTGTTGTCGTTGCTGCTGTTGTTGCTGTCCGTTTTGTCGTCCTCGTTCGTGTCAAGTGCCCAGATTGGCTGCCTCCAATTGGGAGGAGAGACCGAACCGTTGAAGGCACACTGCAGAGTGGTCATTGAGGCAGGACAAGTGGCTGTGGGCACTGGATTCTTCATTGCATAACGAGGCGTCAGTGTGATGTCAGTGGTGAGCAGCTTCACTGGAATCAAATAGAACGAACTTTCCCTTTGGTCTTGTTTGGTTTGATTGACGAGTCGATTGAGTTGGAATGTGTCATTGAACAGACTGTTGGCAATCATGCCACAGGGCGCAATCAATTGGTCGTTCCAGGTGGTGTATGATCCACACAGGTCCTCACTGCCGTTCAACTTGCCGAGGAGTTGACTGTCGTCGCGTGACGATGAGTAGATCATGTAGTTCTGGTACATGTTGTCGATGCGATAGTACACATAGACTGAGGAAGGAATTGCTTCACGTATTTTCACTCGCAAGTGACATATGCATGGAGTGCTGTTGGTGGTGTCGGTACTGGACAAGTTCATGCCCGAACATTTGACTCCCGTGCTGTAGTCCTCACAGTCGGTGTACTCAAACTGAAATTCGACCACTCCACTGTTGCAGTAGTAAAGTGCCGCTCCGATGATGCCAAAACAGACTGAGAGCATGAGGAAGGGCACAATGGCACTGCCAACTGTCAGTGTTGGGGTGCAGGCACTGAGACGTTGCTGAGAGAATGGATTGTCTAGAGAAATGGCAATAAAAAGGTCAAAACTAGTTTCACTAAATATAATACTTACTGGACAGTTTTCTTAAACCTTTCTTCTCCTCAACCGTTTGAGAAGAGTCTTCTTCTTCTTTGCCATTTACTTTCACAGCAGGCTTGACTTTCTTGTTGTTCTTGTGCTCGGATTTAGTCATCGCGGAAGGTTTAGTGGAACGTTTTTTATTGCTACTTGTCGATGTTGGTGCTTGCACATTCTTTGACTTGTGTGACTTTGCCGCTTTGGCAGTGGTTGCTTTGCTGAGGGCACTCTGGGCGGAGCTGGCTGCAGAGTGAGCTGTGGCAGCACTTTTAGCGCTTTTGGCTTTACTTTTCGGTGCACCACTCTTGACAGAGCCCTTGTTCACTGAACCACCTTTCTTGTTCGTCTTCTTGGAGGCTATCTTCATCTACAAATGATTGTCGTCTTGTTGTTGTTGGCTACTTGGTTAGACTTCAATCAAAATGCTCACTCACAGATTTATGAACACAAGCCAAAGCGAACATGCAACATCAATTATGAATACAACTGAGCCAACTCTAAATACTACTAGGAAAATTGAAATAAAATAGAACGTTTCAGTGAGATAATTATTGTGCTTGCCAGTAATGACTCAATGTGCTATTCATACATTGGAAATAACTTATTGATAGTCTTCGAACTAAAATCTCATTAAAGACGTACGTGTTGTGATTGGATAATAGTCGATATGCAGTAAAATATTGAGCACACTTGCCACAGTGCCATTGGGAGGTGAGACTGGTGAGACTGGGCGAGGTGTTCACTCATATATAAACAATACAGTTAGTTGAAGATGCAACAAAAAACAATTGAACTCACTTCTTATCAAATGATACTCGGAAATGCTCACTATTTATTGACTATAAGGAGCCTTTGCACAATCTATCAATTGGCAGTGGGAACGTCATTGGTGCAACTCAATTAGCGATATGATTCTCACTTTCATTCAGATGGCTACTGAACAGGTTACACATTCTTTCATTGGGCTCTGGTCAGGTTATTGATTGTCATGCCAGGCTAGTAATTAGTCTATTGTAATTTGAGACAAAATGAACGGTCAGGGATGTAGCGATATCGAACCAATTTTGCTGTGAAAGGTGGCAGGACAAGTGCTGAGAGAGGTGAATTCAAAATAATTATTCTTATTATGTGACCAGTGACGCGGACAGGCGAACAGCTACTGGACAGACATTGCCTGACATTGCTTACCTTGCCAATGGCTGTAGACCGGATATTAATGACATTCACGTGCTGACATTATGGCGCCATATGACACATGCATGTCAACACTTATGGCACCGTCAGTGAAGTAAAAGTCATTGTGACAAAGCAGTGTCCAATTTGACAAACACAAAAGTGATTTGAAGAGCGACCACCTCGAACAGTCTACTCGAGAAGGAAATGTTAAACACTTTGCTAAAGTTGGACACAGACGATCTCTGCAATCGGTTCGTAACGAACTGTTCGTTCATGTTCGTGGTCGACTCAAGACTGGCTCTTGAGCTGGCTAGCCATGTAAGGCAGACTCAAAGAATGTAAAGAAGTGACGAAATACATTTCGCAAATAGTACCTCGGCATACAAGACACGACCAATTCACTGCGCAATTTGGCTACTGGCGTGCGTGCACAAGATTGATTGCCTCCATCTGCAGTTCATTCATGAATGCGAGCAATGGCAAATTTATTAGACCCATTAACGGCATTACCGAGAGCAGCAAGTCTGATACGATTCGTGATGCGTTCGGTCTGTCTGTTCGGGGCAAGTCCTCGTTTCGTTCTGTTTTCATTAGCACAACCATCTTGTTATATCCGTCATGCGGGCCGAGACAATGCGCAATTATCTAACGCGCCCGGGAAGATGAACAAGCTCGTTAAGCTAGTGCCATCGGTCTAAATTGGGACCAGCTGAAATTAGGCGCAATTGTAGCAAGTGGTGCCAGTGGAATGGTGACAGCCTTTTGGTCCTCTGGTAAAGCATCTCTGAGCTGGACAACTTTATTATCATCTTCATCGTCTGTTGGCACTTCCGTTAGCGGCTCAGGAGTTCTGACTCTGACTGGCGCTTCTGTTGGTTACCACAATACCTGGACCAGCAAGGTTGATTGGCAATTGTTCCACTGGTCGAGTGGTCTGAATGTCGTGTCCAGAAATGAATGGAGTTCCGGGCACTAGGAAACTATTGTCAGGGGCATGGAAAAGGCTTTCAACAGAAAGAGCCCAAAATTAATGCTAATATTCAAAAGACAGAGTGCACATTGTGTCTAATAGTCTGTTTATAGATTTTCACATCGTCACCATCATCGTTTCACTCATTGCAGTGATCATCACGGTGTTGGCGATGTTCGCCCGTTGTTTCATGAGTGCTTGCTGTACGTCTTCTCGAAACAGGTGATGGTTACCATGTTACGTATGTATGATCACAGTTGGCACTGCAATTACTCGACCACCAGTAAAGAGTGATGAAACATTCCCTAGAGAGTGTAGGTTACTGGTAACTTGGCTTTGGCTGTTGCCTTGCAAACGAGCAAACGCACTGCTACGGTTCTGGCTGAGCCCAAAAGGAGGCAAATTAGAGGTGGGCATAATTTCGTCTAAAAATTTTCCAGTAAAATTCTAGGAAGGAGCATGAATTGCACTCGATGGCGAAGATTTACCAGAGCATGGAAGTGGAGTGGAGTGGAGTGAACTTATTAGATGCAAACATTGTGGTTGGGTCGGGCATATTGACAGTCTCCTTCTCTCAATCCTATCAGATATTTCGCCTTCGCCATGATTGGCCACAGCTTGCACACGAGGAAAGCGAATTAAGGTACAGCGCTTGAGGCCTGGAGACGATTAAAAAGACCAACAGTGAGAGAAACACAAATTGGTCGTGTCTTTGTTGGCAATCAATGAACACGAGGGCAATTGGGGAGGAGTGCTTGCTCGGTGTAGAAATGGAACGTCTTGCAAGAACGTCTTGCCATGGCGATCGCTGTTAGTATAGATTTTTCTGGCGCAAAACAAAGCACTTGAAGAGTTGTTCTTTGCTGTTGACTGCTGTTGGGTTACTGAGACAATTGACAAATACAAATACACATTTGCCTTTTGATACCATCGGTCCCGTTGGTAAAGCTTAGGACAACAGGATGCCACACTGGAACACTCCTGCATTGCAGTACAGCGCCAAATAATCGATCGGATCAAGTTCACCACATGAATTCGGCATAAGAGGATTGTCCTCTCCTTGTTTGCAATGGCAACTCGTTCTGTTCCTGTGTTGGTTGGTCCTCTCCGGTGGTAGTCTCCTTTAGGCTTTGACAACTTTCATGGGTGCAACTAGAAACTTAACTGCGTGGTGGTATGCATCTCGTCCAATGCCTACAATACTGAAAGCCCCAGATGTTTGTCAACATGAGCGAAAACACATGCGCACTCATGCATACAGCTGTTTGGTTCGCTTATAAATCATTTAGTCTAAATGAATTAGACTGAACGTTTCCATTTAACAAATGTTTCACTAATTGAATGCTCTCGCTGCCGACTTCGCCTCAATGCTGACAAGTGCACTTGTTCCATTTCGAAACTTTGCATTAGGAACGATGAGTCATGTAGAATGAACACTAAATGCGAACATGAAGGCGAAATGAAGTCAATTTCAATAATAATTTCAATAATAAATACAGTCAAATTCGAAGGCGTCTATTCGACACTCGACCGATAACAATGCAATACATTTGTCTACAAATATACGGACCTGGACCAGTGGCTTGGCTGTCTCTGTTTGTTCGTTGTTAGTTCTCTCTACTGCTACTTTGGCTGCTAACTCCTTGTCTTTCATGGTGAGTATTTTGGACTGGCTCTGTCAAGTCCAACCAATCTTCGAATTTGTTTGTTCTAACTTTTATGTTTCTCTTTTCCCACAGGCCGATCAGAAAGCACAGAAAGAGCTTATTGGCAAGCGAATCATCATCAACAAGTACAAATCGCCCTTCATCGTCAAGAAGTACGTCACTGGTGGTGCATTCGGCATGATTTTTCGCGGAATTCACGCGGAAAGTGAGATGGAAGTGGCCATCAAGATGGAAAGTCGAGAGGCCAAACAGCGACAACTCTACCTCGAGTATGGCTTCTATGTGGAGGTCATTGGCCGATGCCGATACACGCCCCGCATATTCACAATTGGAATGTGCGGCAACTATTACGCTCTGGTGATGTCTTTGCTGGGCCCGTCCCTCAACGATCTGTTCAACGAGTGCAAAGTCGGTCTCACCGAGAAATGTATCGCCGCACTCGGTGTAAAGCTGACCCAAATCTTCAAGTACGTCCACTACAAAGGACTCATCTATCGTGACGTGAAGCCACAGAACTTCTTAGTGGGGCCAACCAACAGTTCTCGTGCCCTCAACGTGTACCTCATTGGTAAGTGCACAGTGGACTATGGCTCGCTCATTACTGACACGAAAGTCTCTTTTCAGATCTAGGCCTGTGCAAAAAGTGGCACCAGGATAATGGCGAGCACATTCCTTTCACTGACCGCCACTGCGTCCTTGGCACTCCCGTCTTCATGAGCTCAGCTATGCACAAGGGCTACGAACTGTCCCGAAAGGACGATCTCGAAGCAGTGATGTACATGCTCGTGTACTTGCACAAGACTACACTTCCCTGGAGCAAGACGTCAGTCAAGAATGCCAACACGGAGCAATGGCAAGCTGACTTCCAACGAAATGGTCTGTCATACTTACTTACTTGTAATCTTATTTGTCATATTGACACACAAACGTTTCGTTTACACAGGCGAAATGAAGGAAGCCATCGAGCCAGAGGAACTGTGCAGCGAGATGCACCCAAACTTTGCCGCCATTTACGGGCACATCCGCCAACTTGGCTTTGTGGACAAGCCCGACTACGACAAGTACATCGCCAAGTTTAAAGAGATACTCGACAAAGACGGGGTCGACGATGCACTCGATTGGGATGATAAGCACAAGAAGAAACCCAAGAACAATAGGTTTGTGTGCTGTCTTGTGCGTTGTGATTTGTGTGACTAACCCATTCTCATTTGTACTTGTGCAGTAAGGGATCCCTCGACTCTGTTCGAATCAAGAAATCGAAAGAGGCCGATCCCAACAAGAAGAAATAGACGATGGTCTGGCACGAAAAGGGCACTCTTCGCCACTCAACTGCACAAGTCAACTAATTGTCGACACCAGCAGCCACAATTTAATGCTGATTAATTAAATTAATTTGTTTAAATAATCTGTGTTCGCTTTTTTTTGGAGCTCACGATTTGGTGTTCGATTTGCACCGCCAAATTGGCCACCAACCAACCAATGCAAACAGTGAACAATGGATGATGTAGTGTCATTGCTAAATTGAGCTATCCAACCACTTTATGTGAATTTGACACTGCAAAATGGGCAACATCTAACCTTACCCAAATAGTGCAACACTTTCGATTGCCTTGTTTTGAGTTGTGTTTTCAATCAAACTTGATGTCAAGTACTTGTTGGCGGCTTGTTGGTGTTCATTACCGTAGTCATCGTCCTGCATCATTGACTGGTCCTCTGGCCGAATGAGACCTAACAAACAGTCAAACTTATTCAACTGAACTCAATTATGAGATGGAAGCAGTGTGCACACTGCACGAGGCACACAATGTGCTTGTTTAATTGAACTCGTCTCGGAAAACTATTTGGCGAACAAATACCAAACAAGCCTAGTCTCATAAGTAAAATGGCCATTGACTGAACCGAGTCAGTCCAATTGACCGAAAGCCAAAACAATGAACATTGCAATTTGAGCAATTTGCACGACTACCGACAAATATTAGCACTCTAACAGTTTGATAGTGCCATATTATAATAATTAGCAGGCTCAATGTTGTCTCGCTTGCTTGTTTGGTGGTGTTAGTTTGTGTCTTGCACGGTGTGCACTGAATAAAATGCATCTGTGAAGACATTTTTCAAATAATTTATACTCTTGATTAGTGAAGGCAATGGCAATTGTCATAAGACTAAACAGTTGAGGAGTGCATTGTTCATTTTTCTGCTACATTTACGCGTGCCGCATTGTAAATATTGGTATTACTTGCATTGGTGCCACTAACAGATGCTGTTGCCCCCATTGCCTGAGTCGAACATGGATTGGACGGAACGGAGTCTTCAAATTTTTGTTCACTCAAATGGCCAATAATGCACAGCAGCGGTGCAATTGACATTGAACAATTTGGCCAAATTAGCCATTAAAAGTACCGCAGTGAAAAACGATCAGGAGCAAATTCAGATTTTTATTTTGCTTTAAGGTTTTAAGGTGTGATGATCAAAAGTGGCGACCTTATCGGGGATCTTAATTTTGGCCTTGAACGCCATAATTCCCAGATATTACCAGGTATTATAATCATAGATAAGATATGGACCACCCTCATAAGTTGGCAAATGTTGTCTTTCTTGAGTTCCATGTTGAGCAAGCACCAGGCCAGTTCGTGTTTGCGCGTTAAGTTGAACCACTGAAAGCCAGATAATCTTACTGCGCACTTCCATTGGATCAAACTGTGGCTGACCTTGTATAGCTTGCACAGCAGCGGTTTATTCGGTCATAAAAATGAAATTGTGAGTGTAATCGACCATTGCGCGCACGAAATACTCGATCAGTTCGGAGACGATTTATACTTTCGTTGAAGAGATCATTGACCAAAGCATTGATAATCAATTTGATTGCCGCAGCATCGACTCCTACTTCAATGATCGAATGTCTATGTAAAGAGGAAGAAGATGATGATCCACATGAAAACCTGAAAGTGTTAATACTCACTTGAAGGCACGATAGATAGTGTACGTTAGCACG
Source organism: Rhizoglyphus robini (assembly GCA_023373905.1). NCBI lineage: Eukaryota > Metazoa > Arthropoda > Arachnida > Sarcoptiformes > Acaridae > Rhizoglyphus > Rhizoglyphus robini. The sequence continues at coordinate 34,218 of JAKIJQ010000262.1, read as the reverse complement.
GCACGGTCCGGCATGTTGGTCACCTTCTGGAGAGTGGCACTGTCTTTTGACACATTGTCAAACAGAATACTAGCTTGGCAACGTCTTTGGGCATTTCAGATGCATACCACCGATTCGTTGATCACTGCGATGTAGAAAAATTAGTAAAACACTAGAGCTCTGTTGATGGCCAGCAAAACACGCTTGCCCAATTCGTCGCCAAATCGAGTTGCACTAGTGAGCTCATACAGGGGAATTTTCTCTTTGTAAGCGCAATTTTTTTGGATGCCTCGCAGAAGTAAAACCTTTCAAGTATACTAATTATTATATTAAACTTGGCTGAGAACAGATAGACCAGCACCTAAATGCCTTAACCAGAGATGGAACACCACTGCCGGAGTCCAAATTCGATCACTTGTTCGTAGTCAAAAGCCTTCAAAATGCCATTAAACATGTGAGGCTCACATGTGTGAGCACCATGAATTGGTCGTTTTTGTAGTGCACTTGTTTGACCATTGAGTGTGGCCAAGTTACTATTTGGTCATTCTTGTCCAATTTAGAGTTGTTCTTGTAGTGACGGTCACCAAAGACGCGTGACACATCGATGCACGAGTTGATGTGGCCATTGATCACCTCGTCACCGGCCTTCTCGATTTGAGTCTTCTTCTCTGGCTTGAGTAGAGTGGAAAGGCTCGACTCACAACGCAATTTGCATTATGCAATGCATATAATATGCATATATTCGGCATATCGAGTGGCCCACATTGTCACAGTAGTGAATGTTAGTTTCACTGCACAAACATTGAGATGCACATATCCAATATTGGCATAGCTTTGTTGTTGCGTGTGAGCAGCAGTGAGCACGACCACAATTTCCAATTGGCTTCTCTTCACCAGCTGAACTCTGTCAGTGCCTTGCTTTGTCGATACTTGAGTAATTGATCGTTGGTTTCTATTCCCGTGAGCTTTTCGTCGATGAACACTTCTTCGATGAAACGTTCCACTTTGCCCTCTTTGTAGCTTTGGTTGTTGCACAGATAGAGGCGAAAGTGCACTTGTTCGGCATAAGGAGAGGAGAGAAAAAGGCAAACAGGCCATAAACAACACTCTCTCTGCATATTCCAAAGAGGACTTTGGTCGAATATTGAATAGTCACGAGTCATGAAATTGCTTAAGTAGAACTATAATCATTATAAGTGTACACATGTAACATAAGTGGTAACATTTTATACCAAATGACTTGTGTGTTTCTCATTTTCGTCTGGTATTCCAAAATGGCCTTCTCAAGCAAAGCTCTCATCGGTGGAGCAATTTGTCTGGCACTCCTTTGCCGATTTGTCACCTTAGTGGTAAGTTGTAGTTGGTGATTCTGATCGCCACTTTGTATATAATGTTTCTTTATCTTTCTACAGGACATTTGCAAGGAGAAGAACAAGGCTGACTATAATTTGACCTTGCAAGGGGCGGTCACCTTCAAGGATTATCTCCTACTGATCGACAATGACTGGTTGGTATATAATTTGTCCTACGCCAATCTGGAGAACTCATACGGTCAGCTGTTGATGGACATGCATGGCACGCCACTTACCCAGTACTGGCCACTGTTTGGCACCAATCAAGACTGGCCTAAGATTGCACCCACCATCGTCGACATTTACCACATTGAGAAGGTCACTTCTTTTGTGTACTTTTTGTCGTCTGGTTCACAGGATGGCTTGTGCTACTCGGTGGAGAATGCGAACTGGTGCGGTGAATTGACCTATCAGTTGAACAAAGACACTCGCGATGTGATGGTGACCGACACCTGGGAGCATCAGTACTCCTTCCAGTGGGCGAAAGGTGTGATTGCCATTTACCGGTGGGAGACAGAGTGGCTCGAGGATGGCGCCATTGCCCAACAAAAGTCACACTTTCTAGGCTATCTCTACTATACGGTCAATCCGGACAGTAATGCCCGAAATCTGACGCTCATCTCGGGACATTATCCACCCGGCTCCAAGGAGAATCCATGCAAAAGCAATCCTGGCTACGAACGGTACCAACTGGAGCAACTGGACTGGGGCGAAGAAGGCTACCTCCCTAGGGCCTTTGTGTACAAGAACTATTTCTACATCTACGCACAGAAAGATGTGTTCATCATTGAGGATGTGGCTCGAGATTTGCCCAATCACAAAGAGGACGATGCTGAGGATAAGATCCGTGCCAGTGCCCTAGTGATGACGATCAAGGTGAAAGACTACTTTGCGTGCGATGAAGTGAACAATTTCACCTATCCATCCACCGTTGAGCATCATACCGACAACGGGAAGCAATGGAACAAGAGCCATGGTGGCATTCCCTGGTGGGCCTGGGTCATTCCCATCATTGTGATCATCGTATGCTTGTTGGCTCTCGCCGTCTGGTTTGTGTTCCTTCGAAATGGACAAGACGAACCAAAAGACCACTCTCAAGAAAAGAGTCATCCCAAGGAAAGCTCTTCAAAGGGAAAGGAGTCTCGTCCAAGTCAGAAAGATGGCATTAAAGAGAGACCAACCTCCACCGGACTGACCAAAGTAATCTCGAAGCAAGGATCGAAGCAACAGGCCTCTGCCAAACAAATTTCACAGATTGCCTCGGCGAAATCCACTGGACCGGCAAAATCAATTGCCACCGATATGAACAAGTCGAAGTTGGCCCAACCATAAAAGACTTGCGATTCGAGTCACTTATGACAAACATTAATGATTAAAATTATTATTATCAGCAATTTGGCTTAGAAATGTTTATTTGCAAAATGACACCCAACAGATGGGGCAATGTCGATTGTTGGTTTGGTGGTGAGTGGCATTGACTCAGTGGTGGCGAGTGTTGCCATGTCCACGATGGCTGCTGACAGAGGTGCCAGACTTCTTGGACACGAACTTGACAATCATGATGGTCATGTTGTCCTTGCCTTTGATTCCACCAGCGGGCATCTCTTTCGGCAGTATCTTGTCGATGATGTCTTCCGTGATGGTGGACAGCTTCTTGTGTTTGATGTTCTTGTGCACGTACTCGATCACCTCGTCGTTGGTCATGCTGTTCCAGATGCCGTCGCACATGAGCACCAGAAACTGGTCCGTCACTGGATTGAAGGTCTGCATGCTGTACATGGGCTCCGCGATGATCATCTGATTGGATATAGAGAGTTGCTCGTTTTGCTTGAACATGTGGTCACCAAAGGCGCGTGACACATTGATCATGCCCTTGATTCGGCCTGAGACCACAAAGCCACCAGCCTTCTCGATTCGAGTCGTCTCCTCGGGGTCCTCGGGCTTGTTGTCATTGGACAGGGCCAGGGCTTTTCCATTGCGGCACAGCACACATCGAGTGTCACCAATGTTGGCCACATGGAAGGCATTGTTCTTGAAGAGGCAGACCACTGCGGTAGTGCCACTGCTGATGCCAGGCGACAGCTCGGGCAGCTCGGGATGGTACTTGCGGCGGAGTTGACGCAACTCGTCCAGGACATTCTTTTTCCTCATGGAACAGTCCAACAAGTAGAACGCTTCGGTGAGGCCATTCTTGATCTGTCCCTTGTGGTAATTCTTGTTGATGTGAATGTAGTCGGAGATATTGTCGCCCACATAACGAGCCACCTCTGCGCCGTTGTGACCATCGAACACAGCAAACAGTGAAGTGTCCTTTTCAAAGTTGGGCTTCACCAGGTGAATGTCTTCTTGAGTGTTGCGCCATCCTTGGCACGTGCTCACTGCGTACTCGAACTTTGGTCCAGTGCCAGTGGAGGTCTCCTTCTCACGAATCGCTTGCTTCAGATATACACCGGCCATGGGAGCTTGGTACGTTGAGGAAGAGAGGTGCCAAGAGACGAGTTCGGACAAAGACAAACTTAAGGCGAGAGAAAGGTCAACTATAACACTATGGGTTATAACCCAGTAAGAGGTTATTTTATGGTAGAGAGAAGCATTGTTAACAATCGATTCGACAGGCGGGCTTGACTGCAGACCTCAATTCGAAGTAAACGTATGAATTCGACATTAGGCTTTGAGTCATTACTTTCAATTGGCAAGTTTAATGTGACGTTGTGACAATCATTTTCAAGTGAACATTTCGATTAGTTTGTTGCATTTGCTTATTAAAGAAGTCAATCGACTTGAGTCAAACAAGGCCATCTCTATTCTAGCTCTTGTTTCGTTTGTTTCTTATATTTAGACTACTTTTGCATTATTACCTTCTCCGCAATGTTGCTTTCGGCACATGGACTTTTGGTTGGCAACTGCAACAATGTGACTAGTGCGTTCGAGACAATTATGAGGCAATTGCACAAAAGTGAATAATAATGATTCCGAGCAATTAGACATTTTTTTACATTTCCTGGCAAATTGACACAATAAAATCAATTGACCAATTGTATTTCTCAAATGTTCATTCTAATTCTATAGGACTGAAGCATTGGAAAGAGTGATTTGTGTGACAATTTACCACTTGCTTGTTAATCCTATCAGTTCGAGTGGAGTCAGATTGTAAGATGGCAAAGTAAGTGCATAGTGACACAACAGCTCAAATGTGATCACTCTCAAACAAACATTCGGTTCGAATTTGGTTAGCTCTCAATGGTTATACCATGCTTAAAACATTGAACACCGAGCTAAGTGGGAAACACCGCCACATTTGTCTATTTGGCAAGTGTACATTCTAGAGGCTGTCTGAGTTAATCATTTGTAAGTGGGGCACTTCGCTCAATTACACTCCATTTTGAGTTTAACTTTAATTTGAACTATTGAAGTAAAATGGATGTCTTTGTAGAACACTCGAAATACTTAATCGCATTCGGTACAAAGCACACACTCGATTGCATTGCTTTCTGTTATGACAATATCCTACAATTCAATAGTCACTTGTTCATTAGTGTTAAATTAACAAGTCGAATCTCAAAATATTTGCCATGCTAAACTGTGACAAAAGATTATTGACAATGAATAGAGTTTAATTATAAATTGAACATGTCCACTAAATGGGACTAATGAATGTGCCTAGATGAGATGGCACTTAGGCAGGATTGTCGTCCTTGGCCAGACTCATGGCTCGCTTGTGTGCGGCTTCGACCGCGCCAGACACTCCCGAGGCGACGTCCGCTTTGTCGAGAATGGTGAGGCCATAGATGGCACAGCCCGATGGAGCGCACACCTCGTCCTTGAGCTCGTTGGGATGCTTGCGCGATTCGAGCAGAGCCTGAGTGGCACAGTTGACTGTCTTGGCCACGAACTTGACCGCCTCGGCACGGCCCATGCCAATTTTGAGTGCACCGTCGGACATGGCGTTGATGAAGTAGTAACTAAAGGCCAGACCAGCACCACAGACCGCGCAGGCAGCGTCCATCTCCTTCTCGGGAATGTACTCGAGCTTGGCCACCATCGAGAGCAGCGAGCGCACCGGCTGACCGAGCTTGGCCGAATCGTCGGGGTCACAGTCGATGGCACAGATGCCAATGCCATAGCCAGCACCGCAGTTCATCACGATGCGGTGTATCTCCAGGTCGTACTTGTCCGGATGCTCAGGATTGAGCAGAACGTCCTTGATGGACTTGAGTTCGTAGCCAGTGACAAGCGAGAGCACATAGAACTTGTGCTTCATGTTGGGAATGTAGTTGGTAGTCAGGGGAGCCGGACGGATGCCACCGAGCTTGTACAGATTGAGCATAACGTTGCCATTGACCGCGATGAAGATGACATCACAGTCGAACTTGCCAAAGATGTCCAGATTGCGCTTGGTCACCTTCAGACCGGGATGGTTAGTCTTGAGGCGATCCGTGTTGTTGGAGCTCGGGGCGGACACATGGATTCGAGTCGGGTCCATCTTGCCAAAGATGACCAGTCCGTTGATGATGGACTCGGCCACCTTGCCAGCGCCAACAAAGCCAATCTTGGTGCTGTCGCTAGTGCTCACTTGACTTGACTTTGACTTCTTTGACTTGGTCATAGTAGAACAGTACGTGCACAAGTAAGACAAATCGACAAACTCAAACGGTGGCTCGAGAGCAAAGAGAACTGCTAGTAGAAGAACAAGCTTGACAGTCACGACACTTCAATACAGATCAACTAGCGTTGGTCACTCTATTTATAGTCCTTTTTGGCTTTTGTCGAGCACGACAAGAAGTCGACTGATGATTTGGCCAAATGGAGCCTTTCGAATTCCATTGGAACGTTGTGTCATGAATCACAATGACTTGCACAAATGCACAAAACTATTACATGTCACATCACTTCGTTGTTAACAGATTTGATTCGAATTATTAGAGCTCGCGTTTTATGCCTAATGCCTAATGATATTGTTCGTTATAGCAATGACTTTCAAATTCACTCGTTGCATATATAAACACCCATTTCGGCTGCTAGTTGCTAACTCCTTATTAATTCTTACATTAGCCCTCTATCCTCGATCTCCGTGTAAAGAAGCCAAGCCAATTAATGGCCGCTACTGCTGCTCCTCAGTCAACTCGATGTCAATCGATGCCATTGCTCGCCAATTTGGACAACATTATTCGTCATATTGAAGCCAAGCAACATGAGGGCGAGCGACTCGAAAAGCATCGACACAAGCTCAAATTTGTCAAGTACAGTTTGCGTTCGCTTGCAGAGATCGAAGACAATCTCGCCGAGTTCTTGGAGGCCTATGCGGACAACAAGCTTCAGTATGACCAGCTACTGGACCATATCAAGAATTTGACTGATGAAAGTCGCGTTTGTGAGCTACTGGCCCAATTGATTCGCACCATCGAGCACCAACTTGACCAGCAGGAGGAACTGTTCGACGATGTGATCGCCATACTGAGAGAGTCCCCTCAAATTCAATCGGAAGATGATTTTCAAGTGCACGTGGTGGTCAAGAGTTCTCTGCTCGTGTACGACTCCTTTGTTGTGCTTCGTTCTATGCGCCAAAAGGTGATGCACATTGCTGCTATTTATCACGTGCCATATTTCTATGACACCGAAGAGGTCACATATCGACTCCGTGGCTCGCTCCTTACCACTTTCAAGAACATCTCTCAAGTGATGGCTGACTACAGCATTCTAAGCAAAGCACTTTGGTATGTTCGCACTGTCACCACTGAGACCAACTCCGTGCAACCGTCCTTCCAAGCTGGACAAGTTGAGATGAGCGATAACTCGAGCAACAATGAAGCTACTGTTGCCAATTAGCGCAATTGTCGCTTGATCAAAACGCCTTAGCCTTTTCTTGACTATTTATTGCAATTCACTTATTATTCCAAATATTAAATGTTTTATTCTTAATATGAGTTGTGACTTTTTATTATGTTTCACTGTGCGCACAAGACTCGACCTAGGTTTCCGAGCATGTGATGTTATGATGCAAAGTCGAATACAGTGCTAAGGTGAATGTGAACCAAATGGTGGTGCGCATTCATCTGACAAATTACCAACAATAAGGTTTACGATGGCGATAATAATTAGACAAATATGGCGAGAGTCAGTGGAAAGTGCCAGTCTAGTAGTGACTGTTCACCATTTGGCTGGGCAGACTGACTGGGTGATGCGTCGCTCCCATGTTGATATCACACCATTGGTGTTGAAGAGGTCACAGCATTAAGTGTCCCTCACAAGGTCTAATTAATTCCGTAGTACGATGCTTCGAATGATCTTGGTTGAATATTAGATTAGAATGCCGGCGCCTCCCTGCTGCATTGTTCATTAGAGGACAAAAGATGTAGACTAAATAGTTTCAAGTTGAGTTGTCAACCAAAATAGAAATAAATTGTGACAAGGGCACTAATTGTAGAGGTCCATCGGGATGGACTCTAATGAACTGTGTGATCGATTCATTCATTGACATTGATTGATTAACATCTACATGGGAGACAGTTGACAGGGTGCAGTAATTACTTAAGGCACCGTAGAGTGCAGCTTGCAGTGGCTCGCCTCACTTTCACTGCAGCCAATTTGCACCGAGCTACCACGTTCATTAGTGAGATCAGTTAAATAATTGATCAATTCACTGCATACATTTTGAAATGCTTCAAATCTAATTTGCAGGGGAAATGCTTAATTACTGTCAATTCGCATCATACCAGTGCAAAACAAATCAACCGAACAGGCACACATGATGACATCACATACAAACGATCGCTTCCTTGGTATGACCGATCACAGCGCACGTCAATCGTCTGTTCATCAAAGTGAGCTAGTGATAGTGTGATAAGTGATAAACGGCAAGAATAAATCAATCAATTTGATTAATTCGGGTGTGGGCATGCACACAAGTTTTGACTACAGTGCTGTGGTTTTGGTTTCAAAATGACAACACAGGTGCACACACTCTAATCATTTGGTCATGGTTGATTGATAACACTCCAATGAGGATTCTCAGTGGGCAGAACAGAAGGACACATCGGTAGATCGATTTCAATGGGCAACGAACATTAGCATGTGATCGATCGATATCTGTTCAACTAAACCAAACACTCAGTCCTGGAGTACAGTCCCAATCTTGTCATTTGCTAATTGACCAACCCTAGTCTCGCACACAATCACACACTCACCTGTGTAGCTTTGCCACTTTGCATGTATTTCACTGTAATTACTGAGCATCACTATTTTTATTTCGACACAATTATAAATCGAATTACAATTGCCCTACACATTCATCACTGATTTGTATTTTTTACCTGTTAACTCGTCTACACAGCCGCTGTATCCAACAGATACATTTCAACTTTTTATGGTTCTTTAAAGTAGAAGATAAATTTTGTGGTATTATTAATATAGACTAGGAAAATACTAAAGAATTGATAATAGAAACAATTGATTCAGTATCTCTGGTAAAGAATAATCAGATGAAAACAATGATTTTTATGGCTATTGCTACTCATTGACTGGTCACGTGACAAAATAGTTCAACTTTCACTGTATTAATTATTAAGCCACTTATGTAGAAATAGCTAGAAGTGATTATTTTGCTATTTTAGCCAAAATTCAATCTTTTAATCTTATCTGATAATTCATTTTATGAAATATATTAACTACATTTATCATAATACTCTTGTATAGCAAAATGTATAAAAAAAATTTAAGGATTAACGATATAATTAGGCAAAAATTTGAGACACTTTAATTTTTCAGATTTCACTGAAAAACGCGGCTGTGTAGACGAGTTAATGTTCAATTGGTCATCAATAAATCGAGCATTACTTTTGCCCTTAACTACCGTTTCCAATTAATCCATCGTGCACGACCTGGACTACGGTCAGAGTGGCACTACGCCCGTTTGATCATCGATCTAGGTAAGTTGCCCTTGTTCATTTGGTAATGTGAATAGGCATGTCTCAATGGTAAGGCACACATCAACCCACTTATGAGTGACTGATCAGAATGCGCCAACCAACAAAATCAATTATATGGCATTGTTCACGATTTGCTCGAGATGATGAAGTGAGTGAGAGCGAGAGAGAAAAAAATACTATCGAAGTGCGACATGGTTTGATTGACTGTGCAAACAGCGATCGAATGTCATCGACAAGTGCATCTTGAGAATGCAACGAGGAATGCATCACTTGGTTCAGTACTCTCACAAGTTAGAAGTGACGCTCGCTCAATGGCTCAATGGTGATACAATCACCAGTGGTGATTCACCACTCATCACTGTCATAGTTAGCTAAAAAACCGAAGTTAACCAAAATTGACTTGGTTGTCTCATTGATTTAATTGGGTCACAATTGATGAGTTTGACCGTTCCAGCATGGTAAGATATAATGATACGATAATGCCCCAATTACTAATGAACTTTGTGCTCACAATAGGTGGACTGATCGCGACTCACTATCATATTCGCGCAAACATGGTTCAACGTAGTCGAGGCGAGGAACGATCTTTCTATTCTCTGGCGGTGGTTTCCAGTAGGCTTACAGTTGCATTCAACAAGCCATAAACTTATCACAACTAAATGTATCATACAAAGTCTATTTATTGTTTTCTTATTAACGATGTTGAAGTGCTCTGGCAGGCCCATGACACGAACAGCCATGTGGCCATCTTTACAATCATAAACAGCATTATCAATAAACTTGCTTTCAATGTTGCCAATGAAAATGTCATTGAAATGTCCAAACAATTTGGCCACATATCATCTCTTTGTGCGAAAGCACTTTGCATTCATACCAAATTCACTTCAGAATATGGAAGCACTACTGGGCGAACTGAAAGACTGTGTCGAGGTGGTGGAAGAGTTGCTGTGAGATAAAGAAAGCGTTTGTTATACATTGAGTTTCATGTACCAATGGAACTTTCCCTTTGAGCAGTCGTGCCTGTACTGTCAATGATCATCTGATCGTCCTAATGGTGGTGACCATAGTCATCGAACTGGTCCTTTACGGCAAGTCTTTCGACAAGAATGGACCGTCGTCTAAAGTATACCGCGGTCGAACAATGTCGTTTGAGCTTGAGGTTATCGAGGCAATCACTTGTGCCAAGTGCGGCGAGTCAACCAGTGGTTTGCCAACCAACATTAAGAGGACTTCTAAACAAACAACTGAAGTGGCCACAGTAATGTGTGACTGTGTGTCTGACTGGGGGCACTGTGGGACAAGCTTTGCAATCACCGATCGAGATAGATTGATATTGTGCTTAGCGCTCAGCGTTGTTTATTGTTCTCATTCGTTTGTGTGGCTCAATTAGTTGGCCAAATGAGAGGCGTACGCGTTCACAGCGGTGCAGTGATGCGGTGTGTCTGTCTCACACCTGGCATGTGCTCAAATTTGTGAGAAATTACGCCAAGGTGGGCTGTGAGAGGTCAAATCTGGTGAAGCCCCAAGCTTTGTGCAATTCATGCAATACAATGCATACATGCCACCAAGTAATTGCAGAATGTGTGAATTAATACTGATCATCAGTGGCTTATCCACTGGCGATAGGCCTGAGCAGAACTATTAGAAACTTATGAATGAATAGCTGGACATTTGACGCAAACTACAGATTTACGCCAATTGGCTCTAGTGTCAAGCAAGTCTGAATTTTTCCGAGGAAATGTAAGCGACATTACACATTGCAAATTAGTTCGAGTGGGCCAAACGGGACTAATTCGAAGTAAATCTGCACTCCATTGAAGGACAACTACAAATAATGAATGTTTTCGTACTGAGTACTGGGCAAACGATATGTTCACTTTTTATGAAAGTCATGTTTTGCAGCAATTCAATTTTGCCTAAAAGCCACAAGCCAAGTATAAATATTCGCGATCGGTGCATTGATTCAGTTGAATTGTTCAATCCTATTAGGTTCGGTTTGTTTGTCGTTTGCAGTTGGCTTGGCTGAAACCTTGTCATAAATAGCTTTGCATCTCCACTCGATCAGTTAACAATGTTCAGGCATGTTCTTCTTGAGCACCAATTGATCAATGTGCACTCTGTTGAGTTACTCAACTATGTGCTGAACTAATCGCTCCGTAGCAAGCCATTCCAGTAGGGTTAATATTTGCGCCAATTACGAGCAGTTAGTCTATTTATAAAACAGTCAAGTATGTAAATTCTCAGCCACAATTCAACCAAAACACCAAGAGGACCGCGAGAAACACTGCCTAGTAGCAATAAAAACACCTTACAAATTTAAATTTGTCGACACTTGTATCAGATGAACACTTGAGTGCTTGTGCAAACGGAAATTCAGTCTGGACGGGTGGGCTATTAATGAAGCAACCTGTCTCAGTGGAGTTTGCATCTAATCCACCGAAAGGCACATAAAGCGGCAAATGGGAAGGCAAACCATCGTGAGTTGTATTGACGATCGTGAATTGTAAGTGGCTTGAATGTAAAAATTTCCAGACGGGCGAAGCAAAAGCGAATTTATACGGGTGGGCAATGGAAACAGTGATCACAGCAAAAATGGCCATCGGTTGATGGATGGATCGATTTGCGCTAAAGTACATTTCCACTAATCGTTCCTTAGTTGTGACAAGTTGCGCCTCTCAATGTGTGTAGAAGGGATAAATGACGCCAATTAGTGTTCGACAAATTGGCAATGAAAATGCTTTAGTGAAAGGTGCACTCAGGAAAGTATCCTTGTACTGGGAGTAGTACGAGTTGAGTTTCTTCTGCTTGTCTTACAACTGAAACAAAAAAAATAACAGGAGAACCACTTTATTTGGAACTAGAAAAAGGAAAATGCCACCGAGACGAATAAAGATTTCATCCGAAAAGTTGTCAAACTTGGAGTGAAAGTCTCGTTTGACACTATCAATTGGCTAATTGCTTCGATTGATCATTTTCTGTGTTCATAATCTCCGAGAGATTGTGGCCTTCAATTTCTTCAGCTCGAAAATAATAATAATTAGACCGAGTACTGCTAGAGCCAAAGTAAATACCCAAAAGTTCATTGTGAACACCAATTAACTTCAACCGTTATTACTGTATCAATCGATGCGTTGCTTTCCCCGTTGAAGGGCGTGCCATCTGTAGAAGCAAAATAATCAATAGATTGTTTTTAGATTAAATTTAATATTACCAGATACGTTAGTAGTAGTCAACATTGATTGCTTCTCAGCAGTTGCGAGACGCGTCTCAAATTAATCTGAAATTAATCCTTCTGTTGATGAATAAATCGTATTTTTCTCGGCTGAGCTTCTCATCGAGTTGAGCATTTTTCAGGCGACTCTCCTCCTCGACTGTTGTCAATCGCTCTAATTAAAAATAACAAAATTATAAAGATGGATGAATTAATTAAATTGTATAAAAATCATTTTAAACTTACCCTTCATTTTGCCAAAGTTTCTCGTTGTGATTCTTTCTTTCTTTTTTCATCGCCATTGGTGCACCTCATTCGTCGACGGTTTGCGTGGATTATATGGAGCCATTACGATGAAACAGTTTTCAGTAAAATGAAATACAAAATCACTCACACACACAAGATCGATGCTTTGATGGAGATAATAGAAAAGGTTTTTATGCAACATGGCAGCGAGGCATCGATCACTTATCGTCAAGGCTTAAGCCATTTAACAATTGTTAACGAAGATGAAATGAATGCGTGTGTGTATGTGTGAGTTAGAGCAGTGCTAAGCGGTCAATTGCACAGCTGTGCAGACAGCTGACTTGGCTCGATATATCAATAATATTAGTTGGCTCTAAGTTTGAAGAAGTTTTTTAAGAAATATAAGGCCGCTAAAAAGTATTCCAACTTTGAAGCATCCACCTTATCTTCTTCCTTGTCAAGCATTATTCTCTAAAAGTGGCGTCTTTAATCGACATTTGCCTATAAACAACACACTGATGATTGCTTTGAAATGTGTTAGTAAGTTTTTATATACCATTATATTATTATTGCAAAAAAATAACTTTTTTAACTTAGGCAAAAGGAATATGAACCAAACTCTAAACATTGTCGCAAGTTTTGGTGTAGATGGTCTCTGTGTTGAGTGACTCAATGTCGCGTCCCTCCGAGTATTTATCCAAGTTGGCGTGATTGAAGATGGGACAAAGCTTGCCAGAACGCATATTGCAACAACTGTACCGAAGTGATTTGTTCTTGTAAATGATTGCATGCTGGCCGCCTATTTGTTCAGTCAAAGGTAAGACATTGCATGCAGTGGGGTCATGATTATAATAATTTATACATTTCAGACCATTATTTAAAGGTTTGTCTACCTTATTACCTTTGTGCGCATCAAAAGCATAAAAGTTTATTTATTATTGTGATATTTTGAGCATTGTAGAAAGAAAACTTGATTTGTGTTTTTGATATTTTTGCATCTTTAGCCCGGGCTGAGTGAAGTTGGCTTCAGGCTAATGCAGTTCGACATCGTACCAGCATGTGAATGACTCCGAGCAATAGCCACTCGTAGTACATATGAATGCGATCGATCGCTTTCTGGCATTAATTTTTTCTGCCGTATGGGATTTATGAACCAAACCATGATAAACGAGTGCACTAACAAACTCGTCAATGTCGCTTCTATTCTTTCGAAGCATTATGCAATGGCCAGTGCACTACTTATGGCACACATTGAAGATTTATATATTCATTCCTCACAGCTCGGAACTATTCAGTCTCGTAAAGAAGTGTGACTCGATGAGTGTCACTGAACTGTTTGTTTCACACATTGCCTCCCATCGCCATCTCGTCATTATATCGATCTCACCCGAATCGACTGCCATCTACTGAATGCATTCGATCGGAACTAACTTTGGCCAGACCCAGTTCGATCTAGGTCTGTGCCTCCGATCACTTAGCCGTTTGTACTTCATTCGGAATGGTCACTCCTTGTGTCACTCTTCTGAGTGTTTCGTTATTATCTTACATTAAGCGATGTATGCGAGCCAATTAATTATCTTCTTTGTCCTTACTGTCTGTATCTCCTTACAGTCGGTGGCAGATAGTGTGCTAGTGACCAGTGTCTGGTGGCCATTTGTTGACGAATTCGATACGAGGTAAGACGATACACAGACCGACTCTGTCCTGTGTTGTCCCCATACCTGTTGTCAGCCCGTACAGATCGATCGCTCGGCACTGCTCACAGAATTGCTTGCTCTACTGTTCGCTGGCATAACCAAGTGCAGTGATCCGATCGAGTGGTCCTAAAATATCTCTTGTATTATTGCACATTCCGTAAATAGAGTCTACTCACGCCAATTTCCAAACGGTTTGATTCATTTCATTCCAATCTGTGCGAATAATGCTCTGTCGTTTTGACAGTGAGTGTTGGCAAAGCTCAATGCATCAGCGGGCCTACGACTCGATGCCTCAGTGGTGGCGGTGTTGCTTGTGCCTCGCTATTACGAGTCGCTAAATACGACCAGACACAGACGAGTTGAGCCTGTGTGCACTCCAATTTGGTCACACTGAGCTCGCTTGCCAGTATATACTGTGGCTGCGCTTGGCACTGGCTCCACAACTAGCCTTGAATCACATTGACAGCCGATTTCACTGAACGTTCGTTTGGTCTAAACTCTAGTCGACTCGACACGTTTGCCTCATTGAGGCCCTTCACATTTGCAACGATCACAGGCAATTGCGATGAGAACTCTTAATTCAACCCATACTCCACCAAGTGTCACACCGAGTGTCATTGCTCTGTTTGTCTTTTCTCCAAAGGACTTTCAATTGGTGCTTGAGTAGCTTTGTTTAGTGTGTTGCGCGATGCGACACAAACCTCGACAATGCCCTTCAAATCATTTTGGCATTACAATCACAAGTACCAGTTTGGACAGACAGTGATCAAGTGGCTCTTTGTCCGGTGCATTACTCTACATCGTTTTTCATAATTTGTTCAATTAATTAGTCGATTTACTAATCGGTTATTTACAGCATGACACAGTTGACTTTTGTGGGTTCAACTCTGTCTGGCCTCTCAACTGGTGTCAGGTCAAGTGTGCATATTGTTCTTAGGTGCTGTTCGCTTGTCGGTCTTACACAACTGCAAACTGCATTCATTGTTGTTGCTTTGACTATGTCTTAATTAGAAGTATTCATTGAAATGCCACACCCAACTCGCATCCCCCAGTGATCTGACCGATTCGATCAATTGTCATGTGATGTGATGTGATTGTGATGTGATTCAAACTCAAAGCCCTGTCTGCATTGATGTGTCACTATGTCATTGTGCTTTGTCTGCTCGGAATCAAAGCAATTTGTGCTTTGGTCCAATTGTGTGTTTTGCATGCTTGTGTGAGTGCCAAGGTAATTGATGAGGTTCGGCGAGTGTTTCCACAGAGCACTTCATTTAGCAAACCACATCCACACTGCCAACTGGCCAATGGGCAATGGCTTTCTCCAATCGAACTCGATACATCGATTTGCCGCTTTAGTGGTTCGATCTATTTGTCGTCTTTGTTTGTGAGCCAATTTAGTTTTCAACAGCATTTTCAACACCACTATTTGTTTTTCCATCGATCTCGCTTGTCAATTCGTGCCTCAAAATATTTCTATTAAAATTTAATAAAACAGCCATTCCAAAATTCTTAGGAAACTAGTAAGTCGTAACGAGCAATCGTATGTTGAGGTGAGTGAGTGTGGATAGAGCCTTTTGTGTTGAGTGAGAATGTACTCGCTCAGTCAATTGGACTATTTTGATGTTAGGGTCACTAAATTTTGTTCGTGCTATCGAGGTGCCTGTGAGTCCGACCACTCTATTCGATCAGCTGGGTTCGGTGTCGGTTAGCACCGTTCCCTATACCTCGCACTCGACTTCCCCTCAGGTCTCTTCGAGACTGGAATAATTCAATTACATTATTGTCCGGATGGTCTGTAATGGTCACTGTTACGGGTACAAGCACTGTCTGTGTCCATGCCTAATTGTGTCGACTTATTTCAATACATTTATAATCTGTTCACTGTTCTCTACGGACGAATTGAACTTACTCCGACTGAGCGGTCATGTGGACATTAAACTTTGTACGGTCTAATTGCCAATTGGCACCACCAATGATTTATTGATGGTTCCGATATGTACTACTGCACAATAATCAACATGTCCTAACAATGGCGACAATTTGATTGACTGCTTTGTCGCATTGCAATTGCATTTAGATATCGTTACCATTGCATACTGATCTGTTCGCTTAATTGTGTTTACATCCGTTGTAGTGTTACATCAAACTCAATTGCTTACATTAAATATGATTGCTACTTTAAACATCAACTTGATCATTAAACTATTCACACATAGCAATAAGTAAGCGAGACATTGGCATAAACATTTAATTAATAAATTAATAACCAATGTGAATTAGTGACATCATTGGTTGTCTTGGTGTTCGATCTCGATGAAGTGAATCTTTGATCGAGGATGGCCAATAGCGACCACAACAGCTTTCTTGCCATCTTGCGACTCAGCGTTGTTCGAGTCGATGGTGATGCATCGGCGATTGAAGCGCACACGAATGCCCTCTTGAACACGCTCATTCGAGCGAATCAGGTAGTTGTACTGGTTAAGGTCCAGAAATTTTCGCAAGGCACTCGAGGAGAAAGTGAACGCGCTTGGTATTGAGGCATGTTGAGTGAACAGCTCGGTCTTGCCTGATTCGGTGCCAGTGGGAGTGTTGGTCATGACTTGCACCAGTGTAGCACACTCTTTGGAGACGTCATCAAACAGTTGAGTGAGTCGCTGCTTGACCGAGTCCTTTGGGATGCCTGACGAGGCACAAACCGCCCATTCGTTGACCACCGAGAGGTACGGCAATTGCTCAAAGACTCCATTGGCCGTCTTCCAGAACTGTTGACCGAGTTCTTTGCCAAATCGAGTGATGCAGCTTTTCAACAACGTTTTCTCGTTGAAAGCCCGAGTCTCTTGAATGCCTCGCAACAGGACAACCTTGTTAGGGCAAATGTACTTGATCGCAAACAGATAGGCCAGTACTTCTATGGCTTGGCGGCTGCTGTTGGTGGTACTGCCAGTGAAGTTGCCCAAGAAGATCAGATCGTCACCAATGACGGGAATAGTTCTCCACAGCTGAACGTCCATGGCGAGCAAACTTTCGAGACTGCCTTGCAAATCGCCAATGACAATGGCCGGGGATTGTCGTTTGACTATCTTTGGTTCGACTTTTACCAACATTGCGACATGATCAGAGAGCATCTTGAATTGCTCAAAGAACACTTGTTGGCTTTCTCGGTCACCATCAAAGTTGAACTTTTGGTTGCGAACGTAGTCGAACATAAGATGGCCCAACGAGGTGTTGCTGAAGGAGCATTCCATCGAGTAGAGATACTTTCCGGTGAGGTCAGTTCGAATGGTTGTGTCTTCGCAGTTGAGGATTATGTTCGATTCCACAGACCGGCCGGCCAAGTCGATGGTGACGCAGTGTTGGCCGTGCTCGAACTTTTTTACTCGACAGCCAGCGCAGATGAAACGAGTTCGAGTGGACTTGTGCTTGTGAACCGGATCGGAATGGCCACTGCTGGTGCTCTTGTCTGCTCCCTTCACCAGATTGGTGAGCACACTTTTGGCCATACGACAGATTGACTCAATTTTGGGCAGTTTCTCAGCCTTGATTGCTTTACGAAACTCGTTGAATTTCATCTCTTTGCCCAGGTTCAGTTCTTGGTCATTGTCCTTGTTCAGGCGAGCGATCTCTTCCTTGTTGAGAATGCCATCACCGTCTAGGTCGTAAAAGTCGAACAGAAATCGAGCTCGTGGCTCTTCGGTTGGGGTTTTGGGGTCCATGGCCACGACCGCATAGCAGACATCGAGAAATTCCAAATAGGCGACTTTTTGAGTTCGCTTGGGACGTCGAAGACAGGCCTGGAAGATGGCTTTGGTGAGCAAGACCTCGTCCGTGCACTTGCAACCGATGGCCTGTCCGGAGAAGCCCAACTTTTTGAGGTAGACTCGGAAGTTGCACCGTCCCATGAAGTATGCCGGATAGGAATGCTTGAGGTAATCGGCGTACAGGTCGTAGAGGATGTCGGCGCCAACGTTGCACGATTCGAACAGCGATGCCAACAAGTCAGCGGAGGAAGTGCTGCTGATGTGGCGGATAATGTGCTGCACGTTGTACTCGACCACCTTCAGCGGGTATTCTTCGCCTTCGTTTTGGCACCGAACGAAGAACTGAGCAAACTCGGGACCCCAGAAGATGCTGTCACAGGTTTCCGACAGTTCCTTCATACCCATCCAGATGATGTTGTTGACCGGCTCGCAGGTTTTGGTGCAGTTCTCTAACAAGATCAGTTGAGTGACTCGTTCATTCCAGTGCTGGTTGACGTCCTGCACACGACACACTTCCCAGGTGAACGACTTGTCACTTTCTCGGGCCACGTAGGGAATCATGTCGTCATCGGCTACAGCACTTGAGAGTAACGAGACCAGTCCATCGGCGGCCACTTTCTTCCAGTTGCGACCTTCTCGGGCAACAAAAGGGAACCAGACAATGTCGGAGCTGACTTGGGTGACGGCGATCTTTTCGTGTACTTTGCAGTAGATGATAAACATCATGCAGTCGTAAACGGACTTGCTCGGTTCGTGGCCTTCGGGATGAAGCTTGACATGCAAAGTCGGGTCGACCACTTGTGCCACCTCGGTAGTGCCAATGCCCAAGCTCGCGTTAGAGGCCACACTGCCATTGCTTGAACGAGAGGAAGGCTTGTGACCAGCCATGAACGAACAGGCACAAACGAAAGAGACGAGAGAAAGGGTTTGGTGACACAAAGCGAAATAAGAGGAAGTCACAAGAGCTAGAACACAACTTATGGCCTCAAAGCACATCTCCTTTTATATGCCTTTGATGTCTCACTTGCAAGACTTGAGAGAGTCATCATAAAGTCAAGTTCGGAATGGAATTTTGACTTGAGCATTCGAACGAATGCGTTGCATTGTCAAGTTGATTAGTCATCATGATACGTTCGTTTGCACAATTTGTTCTATGCTCGTGATTGAGGATGAATTGCAAATCTGTAGTTCCAAATGGCCTTCGCGACAGCCCAATTCGATTCGCTGACTGTTTGTGCTCTATTTAAGCGGTGCCCCCCTCTCATTGGTTTGCTATTGGTGTTTGACTATTTGAGCTGTTCTCTCTGCTACTTTGTGCTCTAACCTCAACTCCCTCGACATGAGTGACGAAATCTGTGCACTGGTCATTGACAACGGCACTGGCATGTGCAAAGCTGGCTTCGCTGGTGACGACGCTCCCCGTGCAGTGTTTCCCTCCATTGTTGGACGACCTCGTCACAAGGTATGCACTTGACTCTGTTCGATTGTGCAATTGATGATTTCTAATGATTTCTTTTGTTATGCATAGGGCGTTATGGTGGGAATGGGCCAGAAGGACTCGTACGTCGGTGACGAGGCCCAGTCTAAACGTGGCATTCTCAGTTTGAAGTATCCGATCGAGCACGGCATCGTTACCAACTGGGATGACATGGAAAAGATTTGGCACCACACTTTCTACAATGAACTGCGCGTGGCACCAGAAGAGCACCCGATTTTGCTGACTGAGGCCCCACTCAACCCGAAGGTGAATCGCGAGAAAATGATCCAGATCATGTTCGACACCTTCAGCAGTCCTGCCGTGTACATTGCCATCCAAGCAGTGATGGCACTCTACGCCTCTGGCCGCACCACTGGCATTGTGCTCGACTCGGGCGATGGTGTCTCCCACACGGTGCCCATCTACGAAGGTTACGCTTTGCCACACGCCATCCTTCGTTTGGATCTTGCTGGCCGGGACCTCACGGACAATCTGATGAAGATCCTCACCGAACGTGGTTACACCTTCACCACCACTGCCGAACGAGAGATTGTCCGCGACATTAAGGAAAAGCTGTGCTACGTTGCACACGATTTCGACAAAGAAATGGCTACTGCCACTGGTGGGTCATCGCTGGAGAAGTGCTACGAACTGCCCGATGGCCAAGTGATCACCATTGGCAACGAGCGCTTCCGCTGCCCAGAAGCACTGTTCCAGCCATCGATGCTCGGCATGGAGGTGGCAGGCATACACGAGACCACCTACAACTCGATCATGAAGTGCGACCTGGACATTCGCAAGGACCTGTACGCGAACACTGTCCTGTCTGGTGGCAGCACCATGTATCCTGGCTTTGCCGAACGCATGACCAAGGAGATCGTTTCGTTGGCTCCTGCTTCCATGAAGATCAAAGTGATCGCTCCTCCCGAACGCAAGTACTCCGTCTGGATTGGTGGCTCCATTCTGGCCTCGTTGTCCACCTTCCAGCAGATGTGGATCACCAAACAGGAGTATGACGAGTCCGGTGCTTCGATTGTGCACCGCAAGTGCTTCTAGTCAAACTGGCCACTGCATGCACTGCAATGCATTCGCCACTGTGTGCACTGTGCACCAGCTTTATTTGTAACCAAATTGACTTTTGCAATTAAATGCAACATTTATTAATATATTTCTCTCTGCAAACGCGTTCACTTTGATTCACTAGTCCCTATCAATAGGCTATCATTGAAACGTTCCTTTTTGCAGAACATGCCACGTAATAGTTGGTGTTGATTATGACTACGTCACTTGAGAAGAATCAAAGTGGATCGGTATTGAGTCACGTCATGACTCATGATTAGCAAACGAATTGTTCCAATTACACGACGTGTCACAAATCAATTCGAAGTGAATGGCTCGATATCACGCGTGTCACTGTGTCGTCCAACAATGGATCAATACGACTTTAAACACAGAGTACTTTCTCATAGCTTTGCATTTGAGTTTGTGTTCTGAGGCTTACTAGTTTCTCTTGTCGTTTGTGCTACTCCAGTTCTTTTCTAGTTTCTACCTGCTACTGTTCGCTCTCGCAATGGCCCGAACCAAGCAAACCGCTCGTAAGTCAACTGGTGGCAAAGTCCCACGAAAGCAACTGGCAACCAAGGCTGCCCGCAAGTCTGCTCCAGCAACCGGTGGTGTGAAGAAGCCTCATCGATACCGTCCGGGCACTGTCGCTCTCCGTGAGATTCGTCGCTTGCAGAAGTCGACCAAACTGCTCCTCCCCAAACTGCCCTTCAAACGTTTGGTTCGTGAAATCGCTGAGGGCTTCAAGACTGACCTCCGATTCCAGGCGACCGCCTTTATGGCTATGCAGGAAGCTTCTGAGGCTTACTTGGTTCGTCTGTTTGAAGACACCAACTTGCGTGCCATCCACGCCAAGCGAGTCACCATCATGCCCAAGGACATTCGACTGGCTTGACCAATTCTTGGAGAGGGCAATCTAAGAGCAATCTATTTATGCTCACTTATACAGACATTGCATTTGTATTACTTTCGATTATGAAAGTGCAAATAAATGTTCAATGATCAATGTTTACTATGTTTTTATTGACTGTGCTTGCGTTCGATATTTATTCTTTTCATTATCGAGACACGCCATTATTAATGTCACACAGCCATTGAACAGGCTAATAAATCGATTTATGAGTGAATGCCACCAATGGCTCATTGTGGTCAAGTAATATCAATTTACTAGTGAATAACATTTAACATTTGATCAATGAATGCATTTCAAATCAACTCGGGCCACATATACACAGGTGAGTTTGCTTGTGTGTTATTATTATGAACAACAACAAAATGACTTAATCTGCTATGTGTGCAACTTTACAAGCAATTTAGTATGCTGTCGAACTGTAAAGCTGTAACGATTGAGGAACAGTATACTTACTATTTATAAATGGAAATGGTCACAGTGAAATGTCCTAGGTGTTGACTCTAAGGACGTGCTAGTTATGATTTAGTGTCATAAATCATAATTCAATCAAGTTGAAAACACAATATATGTGTTTATTAGAGATGGATTTATAAATAAAGTGCAATACATCAATTAGATCGAGGTTCCATGACTTCTGTGAGATTAGGTTTGTTATTTATTACAATAACGCATTGTGATTGGGTAGTTTTAAAAAAAGATAATGAATGATAATTTAGGGTGCACGAGAAGTGTGGCCACTTTGACGATCACGGCCAGGACTAAACATGCGAAACAGACGAGCGATTCGGCGTTGGAAATAGTTCTGAATTCGTCTCCAAGGACTGTTAGTCGACTGCTGTGGCAGTGAAGCCATAGATGCCATCGGTGGCAGAGTGCCATTCGCTGAATCCTCCTCCTTTGGGTTCATGTGTGGCTGAGAAGGTGGTCCAAACGAGTTGGTTCTGTTGTGTGGGGGCTCTGAGTAGGTTCGGCGCCGTTGGCCCTCTAAAAACGTGCATACCAACAGTCCAGGATACGGTGGTGGAGGAATATACGGGGGTGAAAGAATATACGGCGGGGGAGAATCAAGTTCGTCTGCATTTGGACGAACAGGCCGATAATCACGTGGCAATGGCGTGTCCTCTTCTTCGCCCGAGGACTGAGCTTCAGTATATCCCGATGAACCACCTCTGTTCATTCCTTCTGGAGGGGGAATTGCAAAGATAAGCCCTTGAAATCTCTCTGGAAGCGAGTCCAACGGATAACGACATTCGGTGCAGTAATAGAGCCATTCGGCCTCTGCATCGGGCGCTTCGAGTGTCACAATAAGCTCGCCTGGCTCGGGTGGCCTTTGAGTGCGAGGAAAGGTGCACCTTGGACAGCAGAAGTAAATGTCCGCTTCCACTTGGCCAGTTTCACTTCGAGAAGGAGAACTATTATTGAACATGTTGATGGTGGTGAACACTCGGCCCAAACTGATTGAAAGGTGCTAACACGTTGAACTACTAAACCAATGCGCATGGCAAGCAAAGTGGCAAAGTCATTACTGCACAACACAACAAATCGAGCTACTTAATCTAACAGGTTGTGGTTTGTTGGTATTAACTAAATTAGTTAATTTGATCTATTCACTACCTGTTGGAAATAGTTGATTCAATTTGTTGCATTGTGTTATATGGTCCTACTGGACACTGGTCTTAGTGATCAATTGATTTATTGCAAAAAGTAAAGTTTTAAATGAACATATGATGAGTTCGAGGTGAGCAATGAAATACAATGTTGGCATAATTGCCCTTTGCACTTGTAGCCACAAAGATAATTTAAGGAAAGCAAGCTCGATGTCTAGTCAGTCCAGCCAATCAGATTCAGAAAAAATGACACAACAAAACAAATTAATAAATGAATTCGCAAATTGCTAACAAAATGTGACATTACGGGTTGGTTTATTGTATCGTTTGGTCTTCGGATCGAGTTCCATTAAGAAGAAAGTCGTGACATTGGATAAAAGTGAGTTGCCCAGTTGCTTTTCGGTTTGATCTCTTCGTGCTCGCACCCCACCAAATTACTGCTCGATTAGCCATTGAGTTTGTTTTGATATTTGGCCAATTAGGGAATGAAAAATAAGCTTTATTATCATGTGACTTGCTGTAAAAATAATGCCTTTGTGAGAGTGCAATAAGTGTACTTAGCGAGGTAGGCCAACAGGATGGCTCATTGAATTGCACTCTAGCCATGCAGTGCAGCGCCAGATTGTGCCCCAAAGGTGTTCCACAGAGGTCCAATGGTGCTTGAGCACAAAGTGCATGTGATCATCAGTGAGAGGAAAACTGAGAATTTCCAATTTGCACAAATGTGGACATTGCTGCACAAGTTCAGTCAATAGCTGCTCGGCCATTGGTTGGTCAGTGTGGTCCAACTGGTGAAATCAGCCTTGGCCAAGTCGACCCAATCCTGCTATTGGTCACTCTTAGTGACATCAAAGAACTTGACTTGATGGCAAGCCTGTCTTATTGACTTGAACTCTTCCATGTTAAAGTCCCCGCTGCTGATTTCATCCACTGAACTGCTCTGCCTCATCTTTGTGTGTCTGAAGAGTGACGTCTCAACTGGTGGACATGTCTGTTGCCAGCAAACAGATTCCATGAAAACGATATTGAAGTGCAGATGTGGCATCCATGGCCAACAGATTTACAAATTATAAGAAACGGTTATTACTTTAATTAAAATTAAGTTTGAACTGAAGACGAGCCCAGGCTTCAGTAATGATAAGGTCATTTTGATCAGTGTGTGAATAGGCAATGAATTCCATTCTGTTGCTCACACACCATCGCAACGTGGACAAGTTGGACGAGAAGTCGAAGAAGATACCTCGAGTGCGATCTTTCAACGATTTGGACCATCAAAGTCCTTATAAAGGACTCGAATAAATTCACTCTTTTGTATCATAAGATTTTGTAATGAGTTCGTACGACTAACGCTGTCATTAGTAGTGCTCTGTTGGTTCTAGCTAATGTAATGGCGAGTTAATGACGATCGTGACAGAGTGGATCAAATGCACTCGTTTAATTTGCCAATGGGCCAACCTGATGAACTGACCAATTGGGTCATTTAGTCAGAGGAATTGAAAGACTTGAGGGCAACGGAATGAGTGCAGTTTTTGTCCTTTATCCAGAGAACCAACAGAGGCAGTCTTGTGCTGGCCACAATAGTTAGTTACCAATTGTGACACTAAGCTAGGCTCGCAGAAACGCAATGATTAACACAAAATATTCTTATCTCAAAGCTAATATAACTTGTCACATTAATCAGATTGCATTTATATAAACATGCCAATAAGAATATATGTACTATTATAGTTTCAAATTGCCTGTTTCACTCTACATACCATTTGGTACAAACTGCAATTGGATTTAGTATTATCATTTGTCGTATTATCGCTCATTTCTGTGTTTATTGGTTGACTTTGATACAAAATGATTTATTTAACGAAAATGAATTATCCTGTGCATATGGGTCTGGCAAAGACATTTGGCAATTTTTGTTCAATGTGATGGAGCTCCATATGGCAGTCATGTACTGACGTCAGTCCGGTTGTGTATAGCCCAACAGCAATTATTATCCGTACGGTTCTATCAAACTACTATCACTACCTACCCATTACTCATAATCGCACCAGTAATAATCTAAACGGTGTGCGACTGTTATTGATCACTGTCGCCAGTGATGAATGGGTTGAGCAATGGCAACACGATCGATATTGAAATCGATCTAACGCCTGTTGCCACTAACTCACTCAATTGGCTTCACATTTGGCTGGACATAGCGACAGTTGTGATTAGTGCCAAATAGTTGGCCAAAGCACCGTTCAGTTATGCAAATGAACAATTAGTAGTTCATTTAGCCCTGTCAAGAGTAATCTGGTGGCAGCTGCCTTGTATGCTCAGTGCAACACCCCAGTCTCTATTATATATGCACAACTGTCCCTCTGTACCGATCACTCTTGATCGATTGGCACATTCCATCAATGGCGGTGTCTAAATCCAGCAGCACACAAGTGCGTCCATTATAATGTTAATTAACTCAAAAGTTTGATGTCAACAGTAAAGTGTGGCCAGTGGCCACCGCCATGAACAAAGATAGACCAGTTCAGTATCGGCTCTCTGCTAATCTGTGCATCTTCATCAGTGCACCATCAACAACTCACTCCACCCATCTGCACACCCCACAATGGAGAAAGCATTAGTTATTCGACTACTGATCTACGGAATCATCTGTGATTATAATTATGGATTGTGCACTTGATAGATATGTTGTACCTGATTTCAAATAGCAATTAGAATTCTATTCGAATTATTTGGAAATTCTTCCTCACAATGCAACAATTTATTGGGTGAACATAGTGCAATTACATATTGCAAAGTTCAATGTCGTCACAACCCCATTTGATCAATGTAATTGAATCTAATTAATTGAGTGATCTAGTAGAAGGTCTCGATGATGTGATGTGACACAAAGTGGCCACTGCTTAGCACTGAGTAGGATAACTCAAACGCTCACTCGAACAAAATTGTTTGGTGCTCGACATTTGTTATTTCAAACAGATTAGTTTTGTGTAACGTCCTCTGTGGACCGGACCGTTATGTGGCAGGCCACTGGCAGGCTGTGGTAGCAGTGCAGAACTGCTCACAAGTCAGAGTCAGAGTAGCTGTGTGCGTGTGAAAGAGGAAAGAGTTTTTCTAGTCAGTCAGCGTGCATCCGTTTGAGTGTTCACACATGTGCCTCTGTGTGTTTGAGTAAAGTTGGCAAATCAAACTATTTGTTCTTGGTACTTGCATGCCATGGCAACAGTTTGGTCAACACGTGCTCGTCATGAAGTAACAAGTCAACCCGAGACAAGGTAAGCAAATTATTGAAAACAAATTTTCTGAGTAATTTAATAAATCTGTTTTATTTTAGCGACCATTTCCAAAGTTCGCTCTCTACACCGTTGATTATACAAGTTACTGAGTTTTTGTCCAGAATCTTCGTCAGTGGTGATCTTTAGTCACGAATTATGGACTCACCGAAAGGACCAGGTCGCTACAAGTCCACGGGGCCGAGATGCGCTTCCTAAGAAGGATCT
This sequence comes from Rhizoglyphus robini, assembly GCA_023373905.1. Classification (NCBI taxonomy): domain Eukaryota; kingdom Metazoa; phylum Arthropoda; class Arachnida; order Sarcoptiformes; family Acaridae; genus Rhizoglyphus; species Rhizoglyphus robini. Next base: position 7,497 of record JAKIJQ010000262.1, on the reverse strand, counting down.
TTGACGTCACCTTTTACTTTTCTCGTCACGGATGGATCGCGTACTGGAACACTTGGAAAGGTCTTCATTAAGCCGCTACTTTAACTTTGACTCGTTTCCATTTGGTAGATGGCTTGGAGGCAGTGAGATGGATGATGTTCTCTTGAGCATGCATTCAATTTCCAAGTTGGGATAATGCTGATTTGTAAACCATATATGGCTATATATGATATATCAGATTCTTACTGTTAAAGCCTATCCTAAATCTGGATTGTTGTAAACTACATCAGATTCTTACTGTTAAAGCCTATCCTAAATCTGGATTGTTGTAAACTATATCACATTTTTACTGTTCAAGCGTATCCTAAATCTGGATTGTTGTAAACCATATCTGTTTCTTACTGTTCAAGCCTATCCTGATTGTATATTATTAATAATTATTAAATTAAATTTTATACTAATGGAGACTCGATTGGAGAGGAAGCTAGAAGAAATGCCTACATTGAGATGGTAGAACAGTGTGCAGTTATACTGTGAACGTATGAAGAGCAAGCAAGTTTTGTGAATAATCGATTTAGATCGATCAACCTAATGGCAGCTAGCGGTGGTATATCTTTCCAGGAAATCATTCAACCTTATACTGTACAGTATAACAGGCTTATTCAATTAATCACCATGTCAGACCAATTAGACAAACTTTGAGGAAGCACGTCCAAACAGAACAAGGTCCACAAGTGAGCAAACTAATGTACGCTTCGGTTCTATTTCGGATATGGTTCGGACTCGAATTTGGCTTTGACTAAATTAGCAGTGCTCAAGAAAGCAATTGTTTCATTGTAGCTATTCTTTGCATCGTCTCTCACCGAGAATTGAGCAGATCAGCAGAAAAAGTGTTTGCTCTGTGGCTCGACCACAGTGGTAGTGATTGTCATTGAGGTGATGATAATTGACTGGTGGCTCTATTTGGCTGTTCCGTGGGGGTCTTAGTAAATAAAATGCAGTGGCTATGTGTCTTCAAAACACTAACACCACAATTTGTGTTGATCAAGAGCAACAAAACAGTGGCAAGCACCGCTAAGAAATCGTGCAAACAACAGGTTGATGGCGAAGTCAGCAAAGAGCGACAAATGGCGACCGAAAGTGACGGACACAGTGCTAGGTGCAAAGTCACTCATAAGCACACAAATCATCAAATTGCACCCAAAGCCTAGAATCATGTAGAAGAGCCGAGTCAGGATAAAGATCCATTCGACAGTCGTCAATACTCACATTTTGCCCTGCAAAGCAGACAAGCAAATCAACAACAACCTGCCATACACAGCCGAAGAATGTGCTTCGCAATTGCTTAAGTGTCACTGACGCCCATTAAATCAATTTTTATTACCCCTAATTTGATTTTACATTTGAGACGAGCAGGCATTTAACGAGTTAAATAAAGTATTCATTAAACATTGAAACAATTTCTCCAACGCCATTTTCACAGTATTGCCAGTCAACTCTTGCTGCTCAATGAACATTGGCCAATTTGGCATTCATTTGATGTTGAGCATTGGGTATTCATTTGTATATTACTGTAGCACACTGTATCGGTTTGTCAAATTGAACATTTGAGAATAAAGCTAACAATGCTGTATTGGTGCACATTTGAATAGTCTCGACCATAAGTGCCACCTTGCCAACATGTTTCGTGCTATCGGCAATAATTATTTAGTTTATAAACTTAGCAGCTTTCTGTTTCTCTGCGCTCACAAACAAACCTCGATAGTAATGTTGTTAACTAAGTTTTGCAATGTAGATCAAAAATTGGAGATGCCCTGCACGTGAGCATTTATTGATTCAAATAATTGCAACATTAACATTTAATAGAGAATTTAATGGAGAAGCGTACTGCAGTATCAAAGAAAGCAGTGCACTGTTAAATTCACATTACTCGATCGTTCGGTGGCGGTATTGCTCCATTCACATATTTAGCACCTGAGGAAATGCCACAAATGAAGCTGTTTATTGAGCAAAACTCACTGCAGTGTGTCCCATTTGCACAAAACATAACACAAAGCAAGCCTCACTTGTTGATTGCTAAAGTGAATTTATTTTGACAGTTTTACTGCTAATCTTTTTTGGGACAAGTCTATTCGTCAACATTTGACCCACCAAATGTCGGAGATGCAACAACGTTTGTTTGGTGAATTTAATTTTTCTTATCCAAATACAAAGACACTGGACTGGAATTTGTCTATAGATTTTGTATACAAAAAATTTCGACCAAAAGGTTACGCTGAAAAATAATGGACAATAAATTGGTTGGCTCTTCATGTTCACCTAGTTGTAAAGTTCTCATTAAACTTTTATCCAGCTTTGAAAATACATTTTAGTATACTCAAATTTAATCGAGGAGAGCTCAAACAAAGTGGCCTGCCCGCTAACAAATAATTAAATACCATTTAATTGACACTAGAGCTATACGATTGATGTTGGGTAATGTACACTCACTACTTGCCAGACATTAACAATTGTTTATTACTAATAGTGGCAATAACGATGGCACTACTTTTTATGTCATTGAATTTACATAAGGCTTGTTAGAAATTATTGCTTAACTGCTTAAGCAGGTCTGATTTAGCTAAAGTCTATTAAAAGCTGAGACGAGTTGTCACTTGGTTTCTGGGGCTGTTGAGTGGAAAGCGAATGGGCCTGTCCCAACAGTAAAATGGGTTGCTGTGGCCGAGGGACAGCATTACCACCACCAGTGCTGGTCACGGTCACATTCGATGCGGTCGAGATTTGGCTGCTTGACACCTCAACGTACTCGGGCTGCTTCCATCCAACTGGTTTATGGAAAATGTAATCGAGGTGATCCATCTGGCAGATGACGCACTTTAAATGAGCCACATTGCAATCAGCAATCGAATGGGTCGGACTGAGGCATTTCTTGCATAAATTCAGGTCACGGATTCGCGTCAACTTGGTAGGTGGAGTTTCAGGACAGTCAACCGTCGAGTGATCGTGATATAAAATTGCAAGGCCCGTGCTCGGATCTGTTGAACGAATGGCAGAATCATCTTCAGCAGCGTGAACAGGCTCATTCGGCTCAGAAGATTCATCAGCCAGTGGCGCAACCAGCTCCGGTGGTGGTCGTCTTGAGTGCAGCCAATGACCATACTCCTCCATCTCCTCGACGACACAGTGGCAGTGGTGCCAATCACACTCAGGTGCCATTCCATTACCGACGTCGCCCACTGATGCCGGAAGATATGAGCGACTATGAGGACGCTGTGTCCAAAGTAATTCAACTCTGAATTGCTCATCGCGATGTGGTTGCTCACTTGAATCGCACCACTCATGCAATTTGTAGTAAACTCTTATAGCTATTGCAATCTTTCGTTCAATTATTTATTGGTGCATATTTCGTAGCCATCATAAGTGACATCGTCACTACTTTGCAATTACTTTGCCTATCAACTCCGTGCAGATATGCCCAGTGACTTGGATGATCTGTTTGCTGTATTCCTTCTCTTTTGTTTTTTGTCTTCATCATAGCCAATGCTTTAATTGAATTAATGTCATCTCTAATTCGGATTGTAAAGTATTGCTCACAATCTCAGTACTGCCACGGCATGACCATTGGCAAATTTGACATTGACCAACCTGGCACTCACTTTCTTCTGCATCACAAGTAATCGACTCCTTGGCCTGGTTCATCTTGTTTGGGCGCATCATGCTGACTAGTTAGAAAAATGGATCACATATGACGCTTTCAACCTACTGTCGAACCAAGCTTGTCGAAGGCACTAATGGCTAAACTGGAGTGGACATGCAGTGTACAATGTACATGGACGATGAAGGGTGCACTCAGACAGATGTGTTCATGTAACATGAATCATGTTGCAATCAAGGGAGTGCTATGGATGGCATTTAAAACCTACTCTCCAATAATGTCCCATTCCAACAGCACAATTACATAAGTTTTGTTGCTTATCGGCACAAGCCATTTATCCTGGTCAATGTCATCTCCACTCGCCGAGTCTATTCTCCTCGGCATGTGTGCACAATCGAGCTTCGTTCTTAGCTGTGCACAGACATGTCACTCAGTGGTTAGTCACCCTGTCAACTTGCCATATGTCGGACAAGCCAAACCACATAGATCGAATTTTGAATTGAAGTCAATTTTAAAATTTCAGTCACTTTACTGAATGGCCAACTAGAACTCATTTATTTATTTTCAAATTAAATTCGAATGCACACGTAATCTTTATTCGTATTATTAATATTTGTAAAGCCACATATTCGTTGTTTGATTCGAAAATGACAACTGAGCCAGTTTGAGTTCGAGTGTATTTCGTACGTGACAAAATGGAACATGTCCAACAATGGCCAAATGAGAATATGAATATAGAGAAGGCAGCCACCGGTCTAGTGTATTGTGTTTAGTTGCTATTTGAACCTTGCTCTCTGCTTTGCTCGATCAAGTCTCCATTTGCACGCCGTCTATCGTCCCTCTTCTTGTCACGATGACTTTCCAGTCCACCAAGGAGAAGATCAAGTTCACTGCCATGGACGAGAAACTGCTGGAGAAGAAAGGCTTCAAGGTTGGCGCTCCGCTCAACAGTGGCAGTTTCGCTTGTGTGTGCAAGGCCACCTACAAGGACACTCCGGTGGCGGTCAAGGTGATTGACCTGGAGAAGACCTCGGACGACTATCGGCTCAAGTTCTTGCCACGCGAGATCTACACCATGAAGAAGCTGAAGCACAAGTATCTGATCGAGATACTGGACATCTTCGTGGTGGGCAACCGTGTGCTCGTGTTCATGGAACTCGCGGATGGTGGCGACTTTCTGGACATGCTCCACGAGACCAAGGCACTATCGGAAGACAAAGCCCGCTACTTCTATCGGCAATTTGGTGACGCACTCCGTTACATGCACTCGGTTGGCTTCGCTCATCGCGACATTAAGTGCGAGAACATTCTGCTGAACAAGGCTCGCACCGTGACCAAGCTCACCGACTTTGGCTTCACCCGCTCGGTCACCGAACGAGACACTGGCAACCGTCAACTGAGTGACACCTACTGTGGCAGTGCAGCTTATGTGGCGCCCGAGGTGCTCAAGGCCCAGCCATACAATGCCATGATGAGCGACGTGTGGAGCAATGGTGTGGTGCTCTTTGTGCTCACACAGAATCGTCTGCCCTTTGGTGATCGTGACACCAAGAAACTGTTGGCCAGTCAGCTCGAACGCAATTACAAGTTCGTCAAGACTGTCTCGAAGCAGTGCAAGGAGCTTATCAACATGCATCTCGATCCAGATGTGGCCAAGCGTCCCACCATGGTTCAGGTGCTCGAACACGAATGGTTCGAGGTGGACAAGCCAGAAGAAGACTGAGCCCAAGTGGTGCCTGCTGCCTGCCATCATTATTTATGGCTCAATTTGCCTTCTACTTATAGGCACTAAATTATTATAATAAATTTTATTATTTATTGAGCCTTTGTGTCAATGCATGAGTCAAGCGCTGAGATGACCCACATCAATGACATTGACATCTTCGTTATCATTCCTGATTTGCCTACCACCAAATGAGTCTTGCCGCCAATTCGAATTGGCTGCATGACTGTTGCTTGGATTAAATGAGCTGTGCACACTTCGTAAATGCAAACAAGCAAATATCACACATCAGATTTAGGCCAATATTTTATTAGGTCAAATTAGTGTTCATTTGTTGTTATTTCCTTTCTGGCTCGTTTTGCTTTTGCTCTTCCCCGAGCGATTGCCATGGCTATCTTTGCTCCTCTTGCCAGTTTTGGCTTGCACCTGTGTTGTCTTGCTGTTTGATCGATCCTTTCGTACGGACTTCTGATTGGACTTCTGAATGGACTTTTGATTGGTCTTTTGATTAGACTTTTGATTGCCCTGTGAGATTCTGGTGTTTGATTCGAGGTTTCGAGTCAAATTTTCGGCACTTTTGGGCTTTTTGATTGGAGGCGCAATAGAAGGCGTCTTCTTCTTCTTCTTGTGCTTTGGTTCATTTGGTTCATCTGCTAGCTTTACACTTGCGGGAGTGAACTTGTTCATCAGAGTGCTAGCGGGAAGGCGTCGTTCGGCAGACACAAAAACGAGGTCTAGAATGGTCACCATTTGTGGAAACTTCATCAAACTGGCCTGTGCCTTGTTCGATTGCTTGAACTGTTGCCATTGACTTTGAACACTGCTCTCAGCGAGTGGCACCTCGAAGGGCGTTTGACCAGTGAAACAAAAGGTCACCAGAACGGCCACACTCCACACGTCCACCAGTAGACAGTTGTACTGTAGTTCGTAGCACTCGGGTGGCAGATGATTCCACTGGTGGGCCAACTCGTCCTGGATTGCCTTGCGACGTGGCACAAGGAGCAATGTTCGTGCATTCCACCCGAAACAAGCCAGTTCAAAGTGAGTCAACTTTATGTCACCAGTGTCAGGTGCGATGAAGACAAACTCGGGTCGAATGTAGCGGTGGGAGAGTCCATTGCTTGCGAGGTAGTGCACCGTTTGGTACAGCTGGTGAGTCCACTTTTTGCACATTTGGCAAAGACAACTGCTGGGGAGAGGTCTGTCGACTGCCTGCAGAGAGCACTTGATCACTAACCAGTTGAGCAGTGACAATTTGATTGATCGACTGGTGCTGGTACAGGTTTTCGTAGAAGATGTACAGTCGATCTTGTCTGACCAGAAATATGTCCAACACTCGGTGAGTGTAGTGGCTGTATGGCTCAGTGCTGGACATGTAGTTCATAATCTTGGATGACTCTCCGAGGATTTGATGAAAGTGACGCAGTGGCACACAGGACTGCTGTATTATCTTGACCAAACAGTGCTTCTCAGTGCCCACTTCTAGCTCGATGTCGCCCTTGGCTGCCTTCAGATAACGGTCATTGACAATCACTTGTGGAGAGAGGTCTTCCTCGAACGACTTTGCTCGCACAATTTGGTATTCGGTAATGTTCTCCTCGCTCTGCACTCGCTTGAAACTAGCGCACTCGCAGACATCGTTACAGGTCGATATGAAGTTATCGGCCGAGAGTGAGCCAAGTGATAGTGAACCACTGCTTCCAATTTCGGGCTTGGTTAGGTTGATTTTCTGAAGAGAAAGATTTGATAAGTGCTGTGACATGGTTCAATCTGAGAATACACTTACCTTGGGTAGATCGATTCGATAGTACCGAGGAAGCTTCTGTCGAATGAATGTCTCCGTGGCTAGTTCGAGTCGTTTGTCCTTGGCCAAATCACCGATTGTCATTCGTGAATCTGCCTGCACGAAGATGTCATCCAAAAGTGAGCGCATCTCGTCGGGAACGAACAACCTTGAGGCAAAGTCTTTCCATTGTTGCACCTTTACAACGGGCTGTTCACCATACACCAGAAAGGGATTGTCTCGTGCCAGAAGGATGCAAGCCAGAGTGGCCACACTCCAAACGTCCACCATTGAACAGTCGTACTTGTCCTCGAAGGCCTCTGGTGGTAGATGGTCCAACAGATTGGGTTCCACCTC